>PVJS01016324.1:0-37601 GCA_004027185.1 Glis glis
TAACACACACACACACACACACACACACACACACACACACACACACTCATAGATTCAGAATAAAATAGCAAATAGCTTTGTGCTTTGATACTTGCTGTGTGTGTCTGAAGTATTCCATGGCCTCTTGAGAAAGTCCTGGTGGGAGAGTTGAGATCTCTATTCTGTAATCACTAACTTTGAATGGGAAATACACACAAAAAATGCTTAAACCTGCTTTTTAGCCCCTTGCTCCTCTGAGCACTTATGCATCCAGCCTAGGATGACAATTTAACAGACTTTCTATATGAAAATTTATCCATGATTCAGAAGAGGTTTAAATGTTTAAGAGTCGGTAACATAAGGTTACATTTTCTTTTTCTCCCTTCTTCCTCCCTCCCTCCCTCTCTCTCTCTCTCTCTCTTTCTTTCTTTCTTTTTTGCCTACTCAATTTATTTGTTCTTTAATATCTAAGGAATGTCTGTAGAAAGATTCCAAGGCTATAGTTTGGGCTTGATGAGATAAAGTGACACAATCAATTAGTGATGTCTGTCCTGGTCATGGAAAAGAAAATATCTTCACAGGGGCTGAGCTGCATATTTGATATCCCAATAAAACCTTAGGTTATCTTATCACTACATCACCAACAGATGATGTCTGATTTCATTAGCATCCATTGTTGAACACTTAAATATTGGTGAAGACTTATAAAATTGTTTTCTTCAAATGATATTTTATTTTCTTTAGTTCTAAAATTGCTTTCATCAGAGTAATTGGGCCAAGATTCCAGTGAAAGACTTAAGTTGTGCTAAAAATAAATTCATTGTTATTCCTTTATGCCCCCTCTCAGTGCTTAGATGGATTATATCTCAAATTCTTTGCTTACAAATTATTCCTAATAGAAGTCCTGTAGCTGGGTGTGGTGGCACACGCTTGGAATCCCAGTACTTGGGAGGCTGAGACCGGAGGATCGCAGGTTTGCGGACAGCCTCAGGTATTTAGTGAGGTCCTCCGCAACTTAGTGAGACCCTGTTTCAAAATAAAGAACAAAAAATAGGGCTGGGGTTGTATCTCAGAGATAGGATGCCTCTGGGTTCAATCCCCAGTACCACCAAAAAAGAAGTCCTGTTATAGTGAATTAGTTGAGTTTATTTTTAATTAGAAACTCCCATTTCCATACATTTGATGGAGTCACTAAAAATTGTTTCAGTAGGTTAAACATAGATTCTATAGTTTTGATCATAAATGCTTTTCTCATCATAGTTGCAAAGGTAAGCTTTAGTCTAATCCTTGGTCATATCAAAAGTTTCAAATTAATTGAGTCTAAGTAATGATTTTATTATATTCTTAGAATTGTGTAATAAAGCATTAACAGTAATGAAGATTTAGATGCTTCTTTTATGTGCTGCACTCAGTTTGTTGGAATGGAACAGATTCAGCATTAATATAGATGCCCATTATAAAAAAATGAACATTCAAATTATCCAGTGATTCACTCAGTTATGAACTGTAATTGTTAGAGTGACCTAAAATCTGCTGGGCCCTTGTGCATTTTCTTTCATATATGTTCTTGTGTTATTGGTGCAGTATATTGTTTTTGCTTTGTTTTGTTTTCTCGTTCTCACATACATTCAAATGAGAGCTTTTCTGACTTGGTAGTGGAGTCAAGATAAAGAGCTGGGATGTGGTATCCCGCTTGTGAGTTGTATATAATCTGTTGGGCTTCTCTTGTATCCACCTCTTCTTAACTTTTAGACGGCTGGCTCTGACTGTTATAACAAGTTATGTATTATAGCTCTGTAATGTCAGAATGCAAAATCTACCATAGTTGTACTACTGTAAATTCAGCGCTTGCTGCTGTATAATTAAGACACTGCACTTGAAGACAATAAAAAACTAATTCAAATATGTGTACAGAATATTTTTTCCTTATTTTTGTATTAGGGAAGATGAGAATGTAGATTAACAGGTACAACAAAAACAGATAAATTATGTCAGAGTGACTTGTAAGCTTATGCCTACATTCTTGACGTTTGTGTTTTTGCTTTCATGAGGCTTTATATAAATCATATTGTCTATGCATGGGAGAGAAGAGATCATAGCATGATGGATAATCCTCTTTGAGAGCAGGAACCATGTCTTTCATATTTCTCTCCTGCACACCCTGCACTTTGCTCTGGGCAAAGCAAGTTTATTGATTGTGGAATCTCCAAATCATGTCTGTAGGTCTTTGGGCTGTAAGAGGCAAAAAATCAGTCAAAGAAAATAAGGGGAGTCTAGCCGGGTGTGGTGGCGCAGGCTTGTAATCCCAGTACTTTGGGAGGCGGAGACCGGAGGATTGGGTTCGCGGCCAGCCTCAGCTCTCTCCTTCACTCTCTCTCTTCCTGTCTCTCTCTCTCTCTCTCTCTCTCTCTCTACTTAGTGAGGCCCTCCGCAACTTAGTGAGACCTGGTTTCAAAATAATGTAAAAAAAAAAATAAGGCCGGGGGGTGTAGTGCGGAGGTAGAACGCCCTGGGTTCAATCCCTGGTACTGCAAAAAAAAAAAAAAAAAAAAAATAAGGGGAGTCTATAACACGAAATAGTTCCAAAGAAAATGTCAACTAAAAGCCATTTATGGTTTGGGAGGGGAAGAAAAAGGAATCAAAAGCATTAATTCAGTTAAAACAATGAGCTGAATTATTATGGTAAAACGTTGGTTGAGTTTGGTCAGATTCTTAGAAATATATACAATTCCATTCTTCTTTAGTTTAAGTTATTGATACATAACTCCTGCCTTGAATCATTCTCTAGACTGAGCCTTGCTGCTGTTTATGCAGCACTAGAATTGGGGTTAAGACAAATGGATTGCCCACTTGTGCTCTAAGTGGAATTGGCCCTCAGTTATCTGGAGTCATTACCAATTGTGAACAACATAGATGTTTTCGGCCTTAAAGAAAACTGAGGGTTTTTGAGTTTTAAGTCTCACAATGTAACACTTTATATAATCAGGAAGTTATTTTCACAGTGGACCTTGATGCCAGGCAATTTATCATGCATGTATAATTGGTGCCTATTGTCAGCTCATAACATGGTTGTCTTCTGTTTCTCCAAGAGTATAATGGGCAAAGAAGATTAGAATGTGGAACTGTAGCCGTGAATCTTTGTGTTTTCTGTGTGGTACTGGGGATTGAACCTAGGGGGCTCTACCACTGAGCTACACCTCAGCCCTTTTTATTTTTTATTTTAAAACAGGGTCTTGGTAAGTTGCTGAGGGTCTTGCTAAGTTGCTGAGTCTTGTCTTGAACCGGTGATCCTCCCGCCTCAGCCTCCCAAGTAGGGGGATTACAGGCGTGCGCCACCACCTCCAGCTGCCATGAATCTTAACTGGGTTTGTTAAAGTGCTACTTAAACTTTTTTTTTTTTTCAGTCAACTTGAACCAGTGCCACAGCATTAATTGAAACATAAAATGTACTCATTTAAACATCCTTTTCCAATGTCAGAGAGACTTTGATGAGTTAAAATAAGCTAGTGAGTTAGGGAAGATTATGTATTTATTCTCTGCACAAAATATGGGTATTGGATATAGTGATTATGTGCCTTAAGATCAAGTCCTGAATATTTATGTTGGGCTTCAATTCATGCAGTGTAGGTTTTTCTTCTTGATTAGTTACTGAACTTCATTTTATAGTATGAAAACTGGCATACTGGGAGACTTCATTATTTTGCTCCAAGTGAGTGAGTGAGTCTATGTGAGCAGAGATTAGATTTGGGATTCTGTGCTTGGTTCAAGCTGCTCCTCAAGGCAACTATGTCTGGTTATGAGCTTACTAAAAACAATTAACACTTGTTAATGCTTATTACATGCCAGGTACTGTGTAAAGTACTTTACATGCATTATATTCTTTCATCCTCAGAAGAATATGATGAGGAATAAATTACTATTATCTACATTAAAAATATGTAAAATGAGGTTTAGAAAGTATAAAGAACCTGTTCAAGGTCACATGAGTGACATGTGGTAGAATTTGGATATGATGCCAACTTGTCGGCCTCCAGAGTCCTTATTTATAACAAATATGCCACACATACTCCAATATGTAAATTCAGATCTAGCCAAAATTTTAAATAGTACTCACAGAACCATAGGTCTTTATTTCAGCTGTGATAAGATTGTTTCATAATGTGATATGTTGGCTATAAAATACAAAATATTTCTTCTATTTATTAATACATTAGACAATTTTAAAACTTCAGTCCTTAAAATCTATGAACTAATAAAATAGTTGAATTGAAACTATTTCCTTGTAGGACATATTTCAGAATACTTTACTAAGCTGGGCTTGGTGGCGCATGCTTGTAATCCTACCACTTGGGAGGCTGAGACAGGAGGATCGCAGGTTTGAGGACAACCTCAGCAACTTAGCGAGACTCTCAGCATCCTAGTGAGACCCTGATTCAAAACAAAAATAAAAAGGGCTGGGGGTATAGTTTGGTGGTAGAATGCCCCTGGGCTCAATTCCCAGTATCACAAAAAAAACAAAACACAAAGCCCCCAAAATAAAACTTTGCAAACTCAACTCTAAATTCAATTTATATCCAAATTTATTTTTAAAAAGAATTACTTAATTTTTTCCTCCAGATGAGTACATGGAATACATATTTAAAAGGAAGCAAACACTATCTTTGGAACATTTTTCATATTTTCTCACCAAACTATCCAGAAACCAATGATTGTCTTAATGAAATATGTACTTTACCCTCCCCTTTCTTCTTCCATAAGTGCCTTAGTGGGAAAAGGGGGCTTAATTAACTTGAGAGAACATGCTACAGCACATTTACCGAGATGCTATCATAAGTAATTAAAACAAAATTGCTCTTGTCAAAACAAATGAATAAATTTGATGAGGCATTTTTCTTTATTTTGCAGATTTGTTCCACTTTATCGCTAATTCATAAAATGCACAAAGGGTTTCTAGTCATCAGTGTTATTAGTTTAAATTCTGCTGTCATTACACTGTTATGAAAGGGAAATAAAAGTCAGAAGTGAATATCAGACCAAATGAATAGAGCGAGGGCCTATTTCTGCAAATACTCTAAATGAGGGAACTATAAGCCCATGCACCCACCATCTCAGGCCAAGACAGAAGTCATAGTTAACATTCAGTGTTTGCACATAAATATTTTTAAAGTGATTTTTCAAGAAAACAAACATTAGGAATATATTCACAGCAGTTGCTTTCATGATTAGAAAACAAAACTGGCCTGCTGTGTCACAAGACAAGCTACAGACAGTGCAGCTTGCCCATATGCGCTGTTCTCGAGCAGCGACTGGTGTTGAGTGTCAGAGCGAGCACTGGGTGAAGGCACATCAGATTCACAGGGAACGAAAACATCATAATATCAATGAAAATGTCACATCACATGTTGAATATCAGATTTGCTGTAACCAGAAAGACTGACTAAGAGAGATTGAGAAATGTGGGAGTGACCCATCCAAAATGATGTAAATGTCTCTGAATCGATAAAGAAAAGAGGGCAATATGGGAGAGGTCCGACTGTAACTAGTATTTCTTAATTTAGGCCATTCAAGAATTGAATTCCACCATTTTTTTTGAGTACCTGATCTATTTAAAGCATTGCTTTAGAGAATACAAGGGATGCAAAAAAATAAAAATCCATGGGTCTGCTTTCCAGTAGTCTAGTATATTAAATAAGATTCTTAACTAATTACATTAACTATATGAAACAATACTTGTTGAATTTCAGAGAAAATTTCTGGGAGATTGGAGTAAGAAGAGTTTACTTCTTTTTTTTTTTTTTTTTTTTTTTTTTTTTTTTTTTTTTTTTTTTTTAGTACTGGAGATTGAACCCAGGGGCGTTCTACCTCCGAGCTACATCCCCGGCCCCATTTTTTTATACTTTATTTTGAAACCAGGTCTCACGAAGTTGCAGAGGGCAGAAGAGTTTACTTCTCACTATGGGGTGGCATAGAGGCCAGGTCAGGAATGGCAGGCAAGTTTTGAATATATGGATAGAGAGAACAATTCCAGGCTGAGGGAATTATAAACAGAGACCCAGAGGTTCAGAAACATGCCTAAGTTGGGGGGGATATAATATTGTTTTCTTTAGCTGGAGAATAGTTACAGGAGTCAAATGTTAGTATTGAGCCTGAATTTGGAGAGGCTTGTATGCCAGGTTGAGAATTTTAACTTTTTTTTTTTTGCAAGGTGGTTGGTTGTTATTATTGGGGATGCTATTGAATAGAAGAGAGACATTATAACTTTTGTCCTTTAAATAAAACAGTGGAAAAGATATTTAGAGTTGGGGATACTTAGAAAAAGCTATTGCAAAAGTCCAGGCAAAAAAAAAAAAAGAAGTTCTGAAATCAAGTAGTGATACAGGAATGGAGAGGAAGTTGGGTAGATGAGAGGGATATTGGGTACCAGAATTAACAAAATTTTGCATGGGATTTAGTGGGACAGATGGATGCAGAGCTGATTATAATTCCAGATTCCAGTCTGGTTTATTAGGAGCATGTGTATGACATTGGCTGGAAGAGAAAAAGGGGGAGAGAGAACATTTGAGGAGGAAGACGGTAAATCTCTTTCTTACTTCCTCAGTTTGAAATGCCAATGGATACGAAGGTGGAATCTTCAGTTGAAAGTTCCAAAGGGTAGAATTTGGAGTCCAATAATGTATATGCAAATGGCTTCATAAATATTATTCATAATTTTAGGGTCTTGAAATAAGGAAAAATAAAGAAGGTGGTTTGTTTCCTTAACCCAGGGATTTGTTGGTGAATGCCAGGAATTGATTCTTAAATATAGGGTCAAAAATCTGTTGAATTTAGAAGATTATAATGAACTCAGAGAAAGAAGATTTTAATAAACAGATAAATTTTGTAATGTTTAAGAGTATTTCAGGCCATTAGAAGACAAAAATAAATGACAAAATGACTTCTCTGTAGTAATATTACTATCACTACTAATACTTCTATTAATAATATTTAGAGCTATTAATAGTGCATGTTGAGTTGTCATGTGATCTGTCACTGTGCTGTAAGAGATTCAGACCTATGGCTTTTAACTCCAGACAACACCCCCATGAAGTGGATTATTATTCTCCTCACTTAACTGTTGGAAAAATCCATGGAACAAAGGATTAGAGCCTTGTCCAAGATACAGCCAGTAAGTGATAGAACTGGAATTTGGTATTTTCAGGCATGCACACACAGTTCACACAGCTGCACAGGCAGAAGGAGGCAGGAATGGCAAGACTTAATCCTCTAATGTGAAAAAATTTATTCATGGAGCTATGGTGTCATTTTAAGACCACCAATGAAAAAAAACTCTTAGCTGCCCAGAAGCAGCTTTACTGAATTATTTCATAAGAAATCTTACTACACTTATAAATGAATTAGCTATCAGAGTTTGAGTTGCCTGTAAAAATAGGTGGTCAGCCTGGTAGTTTTAGTGTATGATAGAGAGAAAGAGAGAGAGAGAGAGAGAGAGAGAGAGAGAACATATGAGTGCTGGGGTAAAAGAGCGTGAAGTCATAAGACACTTTTATTTGAAGCAAGTCATTTTCTGGGTTATTCATTTTTAAAAGGTTGTTATTTCTTCTGAAAGTAGGATTCTCTTTTTCATTGATGGAAAGTCCCTTTTAGTGTCCTTAGAACTGGGGGTTGGCATAACTGACGGGTGTTCTTGCTATAGGTGGGATGCATGACTAGCAGAACATGCTTTTCACTTACTTGGCCGATGTGCACTGGCTTTTGTAGGCTCTTTTGCTAGCTGGCAACCTGCAGGAGCCATTCCTAATTCAGCACCTGAACCACCTCGGTCACCTCTAAGAGGGTTGGGTTGCTTTCAAGGTTTATAGATGTAGGTTCAGCACCACAACCAGGTCTCTTCCAGACATGTGTGGCCTTGGGCCAGTCACTATTCTCCTTGGATTTATAGTCCCTCATAACAGAGGGAAAATAACATTGCTCTGCCTTCCCTACAGAGTTGTTGGAGGCTGAAGTCAGATGATGGATGGGAATATATTGTGGAAACTGTAAACAATGGTAAGGAGGGATTGCTTTAGTGCTTTCTAAAATTTTAAATTTTAAATTACATATGTGTTTTTAACCAAGTCATATATGTTAAATGAAATATACCCCCTTGAAATTTGTCTCTTAGCCTATTAATTTTTAATAGTTGGCCTCTGACTCATTTGTAATGACTGTACAGTTTTCAGTTTGTACCTCATTACAATTATATTGTAACTCACATTGACAAGTTGAAAAAGATTTTAATGAAGTTGACTGCATTTCCTCAACTACATATGGCAGTGGTATGAGTCCCTTGTAACAAAAGCCCTCAGTTTAACCAAAGGCATATCATGCCAACCAGTTGCTAGACCATGTTGTCCAGACCTCTGTCTGATATCACAATTCCTAAGACTTCATTCAGAAAGTATTTATTTACTGAGCACTCACCTGGTACTAGGTCTTGTAATGAAAACAAAGATATATAAGACCCAGGTTGGTTTCTTCTCTAAAACTGTTGTTACTTTTTTGTTTATACTCTTTAATTAGAGTCATATATAGTGTCTTAGAACCTTTGCCAAACTGTATTGTTAAATGCTTACTTCTGTAGTAGCAGTTATTTACCTTCAATGGAAATACTCTTTATGTAAATTTAAAAATCAAGCTTAAATAAGGTACTAAAGTGTAAAATTTACTGTGATTATTTGGTTAAGTGTGCTGTGCTTAATAATGCTTTACAATGTGTATTTCTAGTTGGTTTAGATGTGTATGTCCCGGGAATTGAACCCAGGGGCATTCTACCTCCGAGCTACACCCCCGGCCCTATTTTTTATCCTAGGTTCTCATGAAGGCAAAGGCTGCTTCTGTTGAACTTGAGGTTTCCTGCAAAGCCTTCACTGTGGTCCTGCAGTTTTCACTCATGCATCCTCTTGCCAGCCTCCACGTGTACAGGCCAAGATGGTGATATCTCCTGCGGACAGAGATGATGTTCTGGATCATGCCTCTGGTCCTCCCGTGTTAAACACGACTGTGGGACCAAAAAGACACAGAAAGTACGAACAGTACCCAAACTAATAGACCTCTAGAATAGTAGGGAATAGGCTCTTTTAAACAATATGTTTGTTTGAGACTCGTATCTTTAGGGGTGACTTACTTGCCATGCTAAGCATACTGTTTCCCCAAATACAAAAACTTATACATCAGCTGTAGGGATGACTTGTTCAGTGTAACAGTCACAGGGAATATCATTTTGACCTGACTTCTCTGCAATAAATAGAATATTACAGAAGCTCCACAAAGCAATGTCCTTAATGTCTAAGCTCCTAACTAAGCGGTAGGAAACATGATAAAATAAACCTGGTAACCCACAGCATGTACTTTGAAGCTCTATTTAAGCTTTTATTTTTTTAATCAAATCGTGGTTTTGAACACCCCCTGAGGTGGTAGACACACTGCTGAATGCTGGTAGTATGGAGATGAAGAAAATTGTCACTGACCCAAGGAATTAGAAGTCAAGTGAATAAACACGGGCGATAACTGCTAAGATAGAGGTATATGATATCATGGAAATAGTAAAGAGGAATTGTTGCATCAAGCTTCTAGAAAGAGGTTGCGTGGTTTAGATTTGATGGCCAGAGTGTTCACCAAGGGGTGAAGAAGGCAAAATGGGGTTTCAGATGCAGGAAATAACTGTATAAAGGCAT
Source organism: Glis glis (assembly GCA_004027185.1). NCBI lineage: Eukaryota > Metazoa > Chordata > Mammalia > Rodentia > Gliridae > Glis > Glis glis. Next base: position 9,693 of record PVJS01016324.1, read on the forward strand.
GAAGAAGTGTGACATGTTCAGGGAAATTTTTCAGATACTTGTATTTTAGGGCACATGAAAGTGAATAATAGCCAAGTGTGGTGGCACATGCCTGTAATCTCAGTACATGAGACAGGAGGATCATAGGTTCAAGGACAGCCTCAGTGACATACTAACACTCTCAGCAACCTAGTGAGACCCTGTTTCCCAACAAAAAATGAAAAGGGCTGGGATTGTAACTCAGAGGTAGAATGCTGCTGGGTTCCATCCCCAGTACAACAACAACAACAGCAAGTGAATAATAAAATTGCTCTAAGTAATTTGGATTAAACTCTGTATGCAATCTCATCTCTGCCTCCCCTTCCAGATCTACTGTCAACATCTAAGTTTATACATGATTTATCCCCAAAGCCAACATTCTATAAAAGAGCATAAAGATTATTTTTTTCCACAAGCTGATCCTACATCAGAGAATATAAACTGCTATATTTTCTTATAACATTCATCAACACAACATTGGTTAAGTTTGGGTCTATTTTCTTCTCTCATGCCTGGTATAGAATCTGGGTTAATGACTTTTTCTGGTCAAATGGATGACTATGAAATGTAGAAGAATAAACAAAAAATAAAAACAATAAAACAGTGGATGAAGATTCAGTCTCCACATTTAACTCAGTGGGGTTGGCAGTGACTTCTTGGGAAACTGTGCAGAGGGGGCATTTGGAGACTGGTGTAGAATCAGTGGGGAAGAGCGTAGTGGTTAATTATGGAATTCTGCCATGGACAAGGGAGGAGGGAATGGCACCGTTTGCTATTCCTCTCAACACTTTTCCCTCTGCTTTATGTCCCCCACCAACCTCCATCAATTTTATGATTCTATGATTTTATGCCATGTGTATGCTGAAAAAAATGAGCAGCCCACTATTGCCCATAAAATTAAGCATAAAATATTTATTGTAGTAGTCAAGACTTCCCAACTCCTGGAACTTGTGGGCTTCCTAAGTCTCTGGTGTCACTTTTTCATACAAATATTTTTATTATTTCTGTTCTTCCCCAAACCTTTGCAATGTCATCCATCCTTTAATATTTTATTTCCTACCTTCTTTGGTAGCTGTCTCCAGTCAACCAAAATGATCACTAATTTATATTTGTGTTATTATTATTATGGGATACAGTTCTATAGTCTTTTTTATTGTTGTGCATTTATGGTTAGTTGTGCATTTGTAATTCCTTGGGAATCTTGAGATCTGTGTGTTATTTATTTTGTATCTGATGTCATTACTGGACATAGTAACTGACACACAGAAATGCTCAAGAAATATTTGTTGAATAAATGAATGCGTGGATAATTTTCCATGTTTTTGTCCCTTTCTATTATACATATAATTTAAATTGCCTCTATTTTTTGAAATTTCACATGTTTTTCCATGTGGGTAAAATCTCTTTTATAAAACTAAAATACCCAGGAAATGTTACTCAAAAGAAGCAAAATTACTTTTTCTCACAATGTGAAGATTTCTATCATCTGATAATAGACTAGAGATTTTCTCCCGCATTTAAAAAATTGGATACTAATTAACCTAATTTAGCTATTTGATCTTTTAAGAGCTTGATTAAAATTTAAAATATGCATGATATTTACATGGAGAAACTGGGAACATTTTAAATGTTAATGTTTGTCTTCATTAATTCAACTATTTTCCAAAAATCTCAATTTTACTGGTCCATTAACAAAAAGAAATTATTACTAGAAGTAAAATTCTACTAGAATTTTCATATTTTACGAGGATAAGTTTGGAAAGAGAAATTCATGAGAATAATCTTTCTTAGCAATTACTGAGCTCACTGTTCATTTTATCTTTGGGGGAAATTTATCTTTCAAATTTCCCTGATATTTATCACTGGTCAGCAGCACTATAATGATGATCACTTGAGTTTAGGTATTTGAAGGTTTAATTCTGCTAACACTTGGGCCTCCTTTATCTGTTTTCTAAAAACTAAGGTCATTAGTTCTTTCTTATCTAATTTTCTTATGCCCATCACAAGTGAACTCTATTTCCTGTGACCGTAGCCTTCCAATTACATTTCAAATCCATTCCTATTAAAATGCAATACATTTATACTGCCCAGTCAACATGATGAAAATGGTTGTTCAGTTACTTTTTATCTTACTCCATACTTATATCTTAAATGTTATAAAACTTTCTATGACCTCAAAAATAAGGCCTTTAGTATGTTTTTTTCCACTTTAATTTTTTTTTATTATTGAATTGTCAGAATTCTTATATATTCTAGGTATTGGACCCTTGCAAATCTATGATTTGAAAATATCTCCCATTCTGTGGACTATCTTCACTTTCTTGATAGTATCCTTTTTGGCTAAAGTTCTTAACTTTGCATAAATCTAATTTATCTCTTTTTTTTTTCTATTGTCCCTTGTGCTATTAGAGTCATAGCTGATAAATCATGGTCAAATCTGAGATAGTGAAATTTACTCCTATGTTTTCTTCTAAGAGTTTTAAAGGTTTACCTCTTATATTTAGGTCTTTGATCTATTTTGAGTTAATTTTTGTATATGGTTGAGGCTGGGTCTAACTTCATTCATTTGCATGTGGATATTCAGTTATCTCAGCATCATTTATTAAAAAGGCAATTCTTGAACTGTCTTGGCACCCTTGTTGAAAACCAATTGACTATATTGGGGGACTCACCTCTACTAATGATGTTGGATATTTGTTTTGCATATTGTTGACTCATATTGAGTTTACTGTTCCTCAAGTTCGCTAAGTGTTTCATAGGCGTTAGAGCAACTTTCCTCTATCCTGCTCTGTGCAGATGGTAACTGGGGTCCAAATAATAGACTGCATTTCTATTAATCTTTTATTTTTTTCTGTGTGTGTGTGGTACTGAGGATCGAACCTAGGGAGTTCTACCTCTGAACTATACCCCCAGCCCTATTTTATTTTTTTATTTTGAAACAAGGTCTTGCTAAGTTGCTGAGGCTGGTCTTAAACCTGCAATCCTCCTTTCTCAGTCTCCCGTCTTTAGTATGTTTTGATTTGTATAATAAAACAGGATAAAGTGAACATATAACTGTTTATTATATTGAAACTATATATTTTGTTTTCATCAGTTCGAGCTAAAAAAATCTTATACTTAGATCATTATATCTCTGAGGGAAGGAATAATATTTTCTTTAATTGTTTTGTGGTACTGGGGATTGAACCCAGGGCCATTCTACCTCTGAGCTATGCACCCCAGCCGTTTTTATTTTGAAACACAGTCTCACTAAGTTACTGAGGGTCTTGCTAATTTGCTGAGGTCGGCCTTGAACCTGTGGTCCTTTTGTTTCAGTCTCCCAAGTACTGGGATTACAAGCATGCACCAACACACCTGGGTATTCTTTAATTTTTAATTGACACATCATATTTGTGGGGTACAGTGTGTTATTAGACACATGTGAACAATGTGCAGTGACCAAATCAGGGTAATTAGCATATCCATCACCTCAAATGTTTGTCATTTCTTTCTGTTGGAAACATTCAAAATCCTCTCTACTAGCTTTTTGAAATATACATTGTTGTTAACTGTAGTCACCCTACTATGATATAGGACACTGGAACTTATTGATATAATTATTATTTTTGTGATAGAGATTGAACCCAGGGCTCTGTGCATGCTAGGCAAGCAAGCACTCTGCCACTGAACTATACCCCCAACCCCGGAGCACTAGAACTTAATCTATGTATCTTAACTCTTTGGTTTTGGTGCCTTATAATTAAATACCATAGTGAGTTCAAAGTTACAGAAACATACATGTACACAGCATTGGTCATGTGTTTCTCTCAGGGTACCTCCCTGCTCCCCCATAGATAATATTTACATTGATACAGATAAACTTCATGTATGAACAAAATATTATTTGAATTGTTTACATCATCAGATCTCCCCTTTCTCCTTCCCTCCTCCTTCCCAAATTCCTTACCCCTATTCTACTAGTTCTTAGGCATAAAAAGAACACAATTATGTCATTTGTAGGAAAATGGATGGAACTAGAGAATATTATGCTAAGTGAGATTAGCTAGTCACAGAAAGTGAAAGGGTCCTGTGTTTTCACTCATATGTGGAAGCTAGACAGAAACTGGGAAACAAAGAGGATTTCAGATATCTTAACTCTTTTTGTATCTGTTAACCAAGCCTATCTCCTCACACTTATCCCTCCCAGCCTCCAGTAACCACTATTTTACTCTTAACTTCTATGAGATCAACTTTGTTGCCTCCACATATGAATGAGAATATGTGATATTTGTCCTTCTTTGCCTGGCTTATTTTGTGTAATATCATGTCCTCCAAACACATTTGTATTGTTGCAAATGACAGGATTTTATTCTATTTTCAGGCTGAATAATATTCCATTGTGTAGGTGTACTACATTTTCTTTATCCATTTTATCTGTTAATGAACACTTGTATTTATTACACATGATGACTTTTGTGAATAGTATTGCAGTAAGCATGGGTATGTGTACAGCTCTTCAGTATACGGATTGTTCTTTCCCCTGCTTATATACCCAGGAGTGGCATTGCTGGATCATATGGCTCTACTCTTTTAGGGATGATGTTTTCTTATTCTGTATGACTTGCTTTGTCTATGATGGGGTTAAATCCATAGGAAATGTTCCAAAAGCACTTATTAAGTACAGAGTCAGGTAATTGTAGAGGCCCCCAGGAGGTCTAAAGGATAATCTACTTCAGTTTCTTCTTTTTATAGGTAAAAAATCTCTCATTCCTATAAAGTGGTTTGAGATACAAGACAAATACAGATGCTCCTCAATTTGCAATATATTTATACCCCAGTAAATTCATTATAAATTGAAAATACTGTAAAAATTCATTTTGGAAGCTGGGCCCAGTGACACATACCTGTAATCCCAGTACTTGGGATGCTGAGACAGGAAGATTGCAGGTTCCAGGTGAGCCTCAGCAACTTAGCAAGACCTTGTTTCAAAATAAAAATAGAAAGGGCTGGGGGTCGGGCTGGGCGTGGTGGCGCACGCTTATAATCCCAGTACTTGGGAGGCAGAGACTGGAGGATCCGGGTTCGCGGCCAGCCTCAGCTACTTAGTGAGGCCCTCCACAACTTCGTGAGACCTGGTTTCAAAATAAAGGATTAAAAATAGGGCCAGGGGTGTAGCTCGGAGGTAGAACGCCCCTGGGTTCAATCCTCGATACCTCAAAAAAAAGAAAAAAGAAAGGGCTGGGGTTATGATTCAGAGGTAGAATTCTCCTGGGTTCAATCCCCAGTACCACACACACACACACACACACACACACACACAATTATTTTGTTCATCTAACCTACTGAAGAGCATAGCTTAGCCCTACAGTACATTCTAGAGTATCCATCCTTTACCTTCATAATCATGGTCACATGGCTGACTAGGGGCTGCAGCTCACTGTTGCTGCCTGGCATTGTGAAAGAGTATCATATCACATATTGCCAGTCTAGAAAAAGATCAAAATTCAAAATTCCAGGTATAGAGGTATAGTCATTTGTGTGTGTGTGTGTGTGTGTGTGTGTGTGTGTGTGTGTTGTTACTGGAGATTGAACCCAGGGACATTCTACCTCTGAACTATGCCCCTCACCCTATTTTATTTTTTATTTTGAAACAGGATCTCACAAAGTTACTGAGGGCCTCGCTAAGTTGCTCAGACAGGCATGAACCTGCGATCCTCCTGTCTTAGCCTCCCAAGTACTGGGATTACAGGTGTGCTCCACCATGCCCGGCTTTCCAGGTATATTTTCCACTAATGCATATCACTTTTGCAATATCATATCATTGAAAACGTGTAAGTGGAACTATCATAAGTTGGGGAATGCCTGTACATCTCTCTTGGGCATCTAAATTGAATTTAACCCAGCTATTTCACTCAGTTCCCTTTGGTTCACACATATCCCTACAGCCTTCCATTCTCTTCTGCTCCACTACTACCACTTTAATTACAGCTAGCAACTCTTCTTGTCTGCCACCATTAATATTTAATTTCCTACACTCAAAACACAATATTGTAGTCTGTAATCACCCATCAAGGGACAGTTACCACAAAGCACAGGACCTGGTAATCAACATACTAGCATATGTTTATTATATGAGGCCATTTCTTAGACCTGATGGCAGGTCTCTAAGTCACACAAAACACCAAAGTATGCAGCTGGTTCCAGTTTCTCTTTGACAGATAAAGACTTTGAGGTCAGATAAGAGAGGTAAAGAATCTTGTTTTGGTCATAGGAATAGTAAGTGGAAGAGGTCTGATTCCTTGATTCTGCCTTGATTCTGTCCTTGATTTTGCCCCTTTCCTTCCCATGCCACCAGGGCTGTCTCTAAGGAACAATCCCCAGAGAGCACACCCAGGTCATCCTGGTTGCTGGCGTATGTTGAAAAAGATATTTGAAAATTGTATATTGTGACATTTCCAAAACTTACCATTTATCCATTTCAATAGCTTAATCTGTTAGACCCTCATTTCCTCCATCTCTAAAAAGGAGATAATAATAAATATTATTCCTTGGGGACTTTGTGAGGTTTAAAATCACACACACACACACACACACACACACACACACACACACACAACAAACACTTACTTAGAATTGTGTCTAGACAGCAAGTAGACACTCAATAAGCTTCAGTGACTATTGTCTGCAAATCAAATATCTATACAAATTCAGGACTTGTAGATTCTGGAGATAGAGTTGGAAAGATTTCTAGGCTAAAAAGAGTTGAAACTTTCCTAAGAGTTCATGCATTTATTCTACAGATATTGATAAAATATTCCCTGTGTGGTTGCCGCTGTGGTAGGCTCTGGGGATATAATGGTATGCAAGATTGAGATTGATTTGGTCTTAGGGAACTCATGTCCCAGTGTAGGAACCAAGCACAGAAGAGATGAATAGGAGTATAAATAAACAGAGGCAACTATAAAGTCTGCTGAAAAAACAAAGACAAGGAACCTAGTTTAAATAAAGTTTCCAGAAAAGTCCTTTCTTTAAGCTGATTTCTAAAGAATGGGAATACACTAATGATGAAGTAGATGGGTTTGGGAGCGTTTCAGGTAGAGGGTAGTGTGTGTGTAGGACCCTCACTTGGAGGTAGGACCCAAAGCTTGGAATTCAAGGAGCTGCCAGGAGAAGAGGGGGGTTAAAGTGTGTTGAATAAGGGAGAGAGTCACAGGGGATACAGTGGGCAAAACAGGCCATGGTTAGATCAAGTGGGATTTTACAGATCATAGCAAGAGTTTCTTCATATTTTGAAAGCTCATAGGAAGGCATTTGATGGCTTCTAAACAAAGGGCATGATCTAATAAGCAAGGTACATGATAAAGGGGGTTTCTGCTCAGTATTTCATAGGACCTTCACATCATTATTTGTTTACTGAGTGAAGTCGGCTCTTTCTCATTCCCTTCTCTCTCCTTCTCTCAATTCTGTCCACATTCTTTTTTTTTTCTTTTCTTTGCTGGAAGGGAGGAGAAGAGTTGCTGGATTTCAAACTTTTCCCACAGGTTTCCTGCAGAATAAATTCCTGTATAAATTCCTAGGAGAAACTGTCCATCCAAATATTTCTATAAATGGTTTTCATTTTGAAATTATATTCATTTTGTAACAAGTTAAGATTTAACTTAGGGTTGGTTTCTTCTCTAGAGTACAGAGGTATTTTGTTTCAAGGTGTACTTATTTTCTCTTGTCTGTTCTAGAAGTGACTTGTGATGAGAGGTCTTTAAAATGGCATTTAATATGTCAGGGCATTCAGATTTGTGTTCTTCTCAGAGTTTTTCTGTCATCCCATATTTTTCTCCTTCACTATAGGGACCAATATAGGCTTCTTCTCCTGTCCTAACTCATCATTTGGAAAATGTTGACTGTAGTGAGGATTCAGAGTTAGTATCTGTTGTCAGCATGAAAGAACCATGATCAATAGTGATGTCTATTCCAGGCGTAGGCCGAACCAGTGGAATTCCATGTGTTTGCCCAATGTTGTTTAGTACGTTAAACATTTGTACAGTGAAGATTAACTGACACGCAGCAGATATGTGAATTAAAACCTTCAAGTTGAACATTTATTAAAAATAACTCTCATTTTGATGTTGTAAAGCACTTTAGGACAACTATAGTGCCCTATACTCATATTAAGAAACACATGATTAAGATCATGTGAGAAATTGGAAATATTGCCAAGTTTTGGAGGTACTATGATCAATAAGTTAATAGAATACTAGGAAACAAGACATATATTTGTAAAGTATCAGACAGGAAATCATATCAGTACTAGCTTTGTCACCAAAGAGTTATATGGGTTAAAAAAAATCTTAAAGTATAAAACACCACTGTGATCGAAAACAAAGATTTGGTCATTGGATATCTGGGTAATTCTGGCCCTAGCACTACCCAACTATAGCAGATAACTTCACTTTGCTCCTTCAAATTCCTCTGTTCTCTTTTCTACCCTCCCCTGTGCTCCAGGAGGTTGATCTATAAGGATTACATTGAAAGGCCCTCTTGCTGTATGATTTCTGGTTGTTTCAGCCAGTGGAAGCTCTAGAGGAGATCAGAGAGGAAGAAAATGAGGATAGTTTAAGTATTTCTTTAGTTCTTTCCTTATAGAGTTGGTTATGGCTGGGTATGTCTTACTACTCTATGTTGAATCTCCTGGTATAATGGCCTTCTCTAGCTGATTCTCTCCTTACAAGTTTATTCACTCTCTTCCCTTATTTTCAGGCCTACAGGACCTATTCCAGGGTTCTGTACCATCCCCCAGTGGTTATGGAAATGTTCCCCATACTTTTGTAAATAGCTCCTTTATTAACTTCTCTTTAATATATTCAAATTTGAATATGCCATCTGTTTTCTAAGGGGACTCTGATTGATCCACTAGCTATCTAATCTTGGCAAACATTTTTATACCATCTTCAGTATCCTCATCTACAAAGTAGCGGTGAAGCTATTTTCTTCTCACAGACCTTTTGCATGTGTAAAATCAGGGAATGGACTGGAATGGCTGTGTCCAAACAGTCTTTTCTGAGGCTTGAGAGATTCTGCCTCCACTCTCTCCCATACTTTTTCTCTAGGAGTAACTTTTACTTAGTTATACTCATGATCTCAACAATTTTTATTTGAAGAAAGGACTCCATGCATAAAACAACTTGAAAACCATTGGCCCTAGATGACAATAGGATTCCTTCTAGTCATAAAAATCTATTATTTTGTCTAGATATTTTTTGGGGGGGCACAGAAACTAGTGTCCTTTGCTCATAGCCTCTGGCTAGAGCTGGCCATTTGGTCAGCTACTTAGCTGTACATCCACACTCATGATTCACTATCTGGTCATGGAGAAGAGCCCATTTGATTCTCAAGGATCATAGTCTCTTTTGCAAAATGTGTTTATGGCATAAGATAGAAGGCCAAGGCCAGGAAGGCCAATAAATACAGCATGAGCAGATCAAAAGGCTGCTTGTAGTGGTTTCACTGTGGCCTTGTTAGATCTCAGAGCCTTTGTGGACAGTAATTGCCTTTCAGTGTGCTGAGCACTGAGAATCGAGTCCGGAGTGGCTGTTAAACTTTGTAATTTGTCCAAGTCCAGCAACACAGTTGGAGCACTCCACTTCTTGACTTGTCATTTCAACCCTTGTAGTCAACATTTTTTTAACTTCCATTTCTATATAAAGGAGTAGAGGAAAGGTATAAGCACATTTCCTGGGTATGCTGAAGTCTAGACCTGCTCAGAGATTTATTACTGCATTAACTGGAATGATGAACCATTACTGATACAGTATCTCAAAGAAAAGATCTGGAAAACCACAAACATTGTTGTGGTTTATAGCTGCTCTTTACAACCATTTACATGCCTGTTTGCTCTTTTTTTCCCACAAATAAACCAACTTTAATAGATATTATTTTGTATTTATCTAGCTGTTTGCTCTTTTATTTAATCTGTATGCAAAGACTATTTCCGAGTACCTACTATGTACCCAAGAGTGTGTTAGACATTGTGGGTGATGAAAATTAGTTTGATAAGCCCTTTGCACTCAAGAACCCTAAGCCTGGGACATATTCCATTCACTGTAATGATTTAATGACTAGGGGCAACATTTTCATCTTGTCTCCTAGTACTTCCAGTACTCCAGAAAATCTGCCTGGGTAGGCTAGGATGCCTAATGGCTATTTCAAGAAAGTACTTTTTTTTTTGGTTAACCTTGGTTATGTTAAGGTAGGAGAGGGCCCACCTTTTACCTCCAGTTTCTTGTAATCTTCATTGCTACTATCAAGTTTATTTCATTTCAAGCGGCATTTCTGCCACTATACACACATATCCTTTTTAGTATTCTTTTCGTTTTCATTCTTCACTATTCATACCAGGAAACTTTTTCTTTGCCATGTTTTCCCCTTCTCCTTCCAGTTATGAGCCAGTAAAAAGCTCCAACTTACCTAAGGGCATAGGGAAAGGAAAGTCACAAGTTTTGGAGTAAAATATGACAGAAAGAATCATTACTGTCAACTACTACAGCCCTTGAAATCACCTTTAGAATTTTGACAAATTTATTTTCTGCATCTCTTGATTTTCTAAGCATGAAATGTCAAGATCTTTTAAAAAAAGTAAAATAGACATTCTTTTAAATTTACTTGATAGGAACCTTCTCCACATTTTTGTTTTGTTTTGTTTTTGGTACTGGTGAACCCAGGGACGTTCTACCTCCAAGCTACACCCCAGCCCTTTTTATTTTTTATTTGGAAACAGGGTCTTGCTAAGTTGCTGAGGGTCTTGCTAAATTGCTAAGGCTGACCTCAAACCTGAGATAATCTTGTCTCATCCTCCCAAATACTGGGTTTACAGGTATGCACCACCATGCCTGGCTTCCACATTTTTGGGAAGAAATGCATAGGCACAGTTATGAGGCAAGAATTCACAAAGGAATGGCATTTGACCCCAATCCTGTAGGATATAGCTAGATGAAGATGGAGGAGAATTGTGGAAGACAAATCAGTCACAAAACACTTAGAAGAAAAAGGGGCAGAGCCCACCTGGGTTCCCACTGCATTTTGAACAGCTTCAAAAGTTATGGTAATGCCTTTGCTTGACTGTAACCACGTGTTTGCATGCCTGCCTGTCTACAACACTCTAAACATCTTTAAGAAGAGAGGGTCTCTTTTATGTTTGCAATTTCAATGTTTAACACAGTGCTTGGCACATAGTAGGTACTCAGTAAATGTTGAAGAATGAAGAATAAATTCCAAGTACTGGGGATAGGAAGTGAGCTAGTTTGACAAGAACAAGGATTTGCTAGAAGAACAACGAGCTCTACTGTTGGAATGGCAGGTTGGAACAGAGTATGGAGGTATTATATACTGAGGCATTAAATAGGCTGTGGGGAGCTACTGAAGGTTTTGGAATGAGGGTGTGGCACACAGAAGGTAGTCTCCATGAAGGTGAGTGTGGTAGCAGTGTGCAGTATAGATTGGTGGAAGGAAGGTGTAGACAGGAGATATGAAAACAAGTAATGGGGCTAAAAAATAGAACAGGTGTCACAGTGGTCTAATGGATATGGATAATGTTAATCCACAAGGTAAAGAACCTAAAAAACTGGCTTTTATCCCCTTCTCCCTCCAGAATACTGTCAATATTCTTGGGTTGGGTCCTGGTCTTCTACTTAGTAACCTGATGGCCTCAGATAAGTGACTAAGCTCTCTGAATTCATTTCCAGATGTGCTTACCATGAGGATTGATAACAGAAAATAAAACAAAACACAATAAACCCCAACAACTAGTATTTGTCAGGGTTCCCAATGAATGGGAACTATTCCACACATGATAATAATTATTAATGTCATTACTATTATTACTTACAAAGACTGCAAGTAACAATTTAATGCTCTCTGGTTGAATGAGGTTTCTGAATCCGCATGTTTTTTTTCCTGTGTATTCTAACTCAAAGAATCAGACCCTGGTTCAATAAACAGATTTGATGAAAATGATCCCTTTCTTTCATCTATTAGCAAAAGATGAGCAATTTTTTTCAAGCAAGGATTACATAGGAAGGAATCATAGGTGACAGGGTGCCATGGACCAACTCAAGTCCAAGATGTACTTCAAAGCACTATGACCTTAGGGAAGTCACTTCATCAATCTGAATCTCTATTTTCTCAGGTATAAAATTAAAAACTAGAAAATCATCATTTTCTCAGCTAGCAAATAATCTTTAGGTTTCTTCCCAACCAGCTATTAAATGATTTTTCATGTTGCTCTTTAAATTTCCAGGCTCCATCAAACTGCTCATTATGTAGCCTGCTTGCTCATTTGATATCTTTGTATATATTTTTCATCCAATTTTCCAGTCTAGCTTTCCATTTGGTGCATTTTTTATTAGCAGTGCAATGTTTTGAGCACCTCTTTCAGTAGATGATAGCCGTGTGTGTGTGTGTGTGTGTGTGTGTGTGCGTGCGTGTGTGTGTGTGTGTGTGTGTGTGTGTAGGGCATTTTAGGTAAGTCTAAGGTTCAAACTTTGCTGGTAGATATAATTGCTTTAATAATCTTTCCTTCCTTCCTTCCTTCCTTCCTTCCTTCCTTCCTTCCCTCTTTCTTTCTTCCTTTCCTTTTTTTCTTTTTTTTTAAATTTTAAATGTGGTCTCACTATCTGGGCTTGACCTCACAATCCTCCTTCCTCAGTCTCCAAGTAGCTGGGATTTTAGGCATGTATCACCACTTCCAGCTAGTTTTCTTAAATATCTGTTAACGCTTGTGGCCTGGGCACAAAAGGGCAAAGTTGGGCAGCATCATTCTTGCTTGAATTTATTTGTATCTACTAATTTGCATGGGAAATAAGAGATTCTAGGCAGAAAAGAGTGATTCCTCTTTTTCTGAAGTTCAAAGATATTGAAATACATCTGGTGGATTAGGGTGGACTTGATAAAGGCCAAATTATGGGAAACAGCCTGATTATATTGAAAGGCAGCTGATTGTGGAGGCTTAAGAAATCCTGATCAGGAAGCATTTCTTTCATCAGGGGTGGGACTTTGCCAGAGTGGTAGTCCTGATTCCATGTGAAAGATGATTGACATTGGAACCATTTTAGTACAGGTGCACTGACATCTTGGACATGCCTGGGAAAAACTTCATATATAGTTGAATTTAAAAAGTTCTCCATTACAACAAAGGAATACTTAGGTATTCCTTTAGGCGGTTTTTCTTTGAAACTGAGTACAGCTGACAGTGTTATTCTTTTTTTTTTTTTTGCGGTACTGGGGATTGAACGCAGGGGCGTTCTACTTCCGCGCTACGCCCCCGGCCCTATTTTTTATACTTTATTTTGAAACTGGGTCTCACGAAGTTGCAGAGGGCCTCACTAAGAGAGAGAGAGAGAGAGAGAGAGAGAGAGAGAGAGAGAGAGACAGGGAGAGAACTGAGACTGGCCACGAACCTGGATCCTCCGGTCTCCGCCTCCCAAAGTACTGGGATTACAAATGTGTGCCACCACGCCCCCGCGACAGTGTTATTCTTTAACCACCTATCACAGAACCACCATCTCACATCACAGAACCATCTTTCCCTGGGAAATCCATGGAACTTTCTTCCAAACCAGTGTGAGAATGGGGTATGGAAGCCCAGAGTGGGGGATGGAAGCCCAGCTTTGTCACTAGCCATGTAGTGATAATCGTATTCACCAGAAATAGGAATCAGGTCTGTTGGGAATCAGTAAACATAAATGCTAGTTTCAGTGGGTTTTAAGTTCAATCTTGAGGGTTGTATTTTCACATAGTTAGAAGCAGTCAAGCAAAACTCTTGGACTTAAGCACTCTTGGAGATTATTAGAGAAAAACACTGAAAATTATTGCTTAAACGAGTTAAGTGAGAATGCAGATCCCTTGCAAATTGTGTATTAGTGTAAATGTGACTTTGTTTGAATACAGGCTCATGTTAAATTAAGACATATACCCAGGAAACATAAGGAAAGGTTTCAATATTTTGAGAGTCAGTTAATGTTTTTTATATTTTTATAAAATAGTAACAAGGTATTCTAGCTTCACATAGAAGTCTCATGATTTAGTTAACATGAACTATCCATGTTCTGTGAGATAGATCCTCTCACTAAACTGACAGACCAAATTTTTTAGTGTACTCTTTAAGGGTAAGGAAATGCCTTACAGATTTTACGGAGTGGCTAGCTAGTTCCTATCAGACGATATGCAGCTTCTTGCTACACCTTTATCTTTTATCTGCATCAATAAACTGAAAATCTCCATGATTTGGAAGTGTAGGTAATGTTTCTATTTGTTTATTTATTTATTTACTTACTTATTTATTTTTGTGGTACTGGGAATTGAATCCAGGGGCATTCTACCTCTGAGCTATATCCCTAGCCCTATTTTATTTTTTATTTTGAAACGAGGTCTTACTAAGTTGCTGAGGCTGGCCACAAACCCTCAAGTACTGGGATTACAAGTGTGTGCCACCAAGCCCGGCTATTTTCATCAATTTTAGATGGGATTGAACAGGGAATTGGAAAGGACCAGCTACTTGTCTAAAGTCACATTGCGGTTAAAATGGTAGAATGTGAGCTCAAAATTTGGCTTTCTGACACTACATACTGTGTTGGTTTTTTTTTTTTTCCGGACCGAGGATTGAACCCAGGGGCGTTCTACCTCTGCGCTACACCCCTGGCCCTATTTTTCATACTTTATTTTGAAACCAGGTCTCACGAAGTTGCGGAGGGCCTCACTAAGTAGAGAGAGAGAGAGAGAGAGAGAGAGAGAGAGAGACAGGGAGAGACAGAGAGAGAGCTGAGGCTGTCTGCGAACCCGGATCCTCCAGTCTCCGCCTCCCAAAGTACTGGGATTACAAGCGTGCGCCACCACGCCTGGCAATATTGTGTTTTTTGATCTGTTTTATTTTGTGGTCAGAGGGACAACCTGAAGCCTTAGTAGAAGTGGAAATGGAGAGATAAGTTTCCTTTTTCATTAGAAATAGGCAGGAATTCTAGATTGTTGAAAATAAAAACAATTCTTTCAAAAAAGTTTCCTTCACAAACTATCAGTCTGAAGTGTAGTGTGCACGAGTGCTGCGTGCATGCATGCGTGTGTGTGTGTGTGTGTGTGTGTGTGTGTTGGGAAGAGCAAGTGAGGGATCCTAGGATAACCTGTGATTTAACTATATTTTACAAGTAGCTATTACAAGTACTGTAAGACAATAATTAATCTTTTGTTTATTCTACATGCAAAAGAGAATTTTATGCTTTGGGTTATTTAGTTCCCTTTTGAAGCTTGGAAATCTAATTACCTTAGTTTTTTTTTCCTTTTTTGCTATATTCCAAGTGACATATTATTAATTTCCAATGCATTTTTATTTTTTATTTTTGGAATAGTTTGTGTCACATACGGGTATAACTATCAGACAGATAACAAACAAGGCTGAGTTTGGATTCTCTCTATAGAATACCTGGCAAACAATATTTGGATCAGTATCTTTGAAAATATGAAGTGCAGAAAAATACAGAATATACATATATTTATAGACTCTATACTTACAATCTACATATTTATAGTATACATATATATGTATATGTCTTAAATCTCATTTATTTCAAGGAGTATTTTGTGAGTCAAGGGAGTAGATGCTTGTTTGAATTCCTTTTGAAAATGAATGCCCTTGGAAAGGAAGACACATGAACCCTCTGTCAGTCTTTTATTCCATGGGACTTGACTTTTTGAATTAACTAATGACAATTTCCAGAGGCTCTGAGGGAATTAGACATAAAATAAAGAACATTTCAAGCCAGGTATGGTGGCACACACCTATAATCCCAGCTACCTGGGGAGCTGAAGTAGGAAGATTACATGTTCAAGGCCTGCTGGATCTAATAAATAATAAGAACTAGTGGGCAGTCTTGCTAGGCGATCATCACCATGATGGGGTCAATCAACCTGGCCTTTCTCTTTGCGATCTTGTGATCAGGATTCAGAATCTCTGAGAGGGACCAACACCACATGTTCCCAGATTGGGGCACAAGCGCTCCGCTTGGATTAGCTAGAACCGGGTACCTTGATAAATAGTCCATCAAGATCACCAACACTGAAGGAGAGGAAATACTGTCAGGGGAAAACCATGAATGGAGACCTGGTGGCAAAAAACGAGATGTGCACTGAAGTGTCTACCATTGCATGTTTGTTCCAGTGGGAGGGCAGGCAGGCTGCTGAGAGAATGCCATGGTGGGGCAGAGGGAGGTGGAGAAATGCATAGCTTAGGCCTCTGTGGCAGAGGCACATGCCTTGGGGAACATGCTGAGCAAGTGTGAAGCAGGGAGAGGAAAGGGTGGTGAAGAAAGTGGAGGTAGGAGAACGTTCAAGACAAACAGCTGGTTGTGGTGTGCACCTGTAATCTCAGTACTTGGGAGGTGGAGACAGGAGGATTACAGGTTCAAGGATGGCCTCAGCAATTTAGCAAGACTCTCAGCAACCTAGCAAGACCTTGTTTCAAAATAAAAAAGGGCCGGGGAAGTAGCTTGGAGGTGGAATGCCTCTGGGTTCAATCTCCAGTACCATTAAAGAAAAAAGAAATGACAAACATTAGTAATTTTGCTTACAGAATTTACAGAATTTTTTGTGCTCTAACAGATTTTGTATAAAGTTTCCAGATAAACTTTGACATTGTCAGTCATTTTTTTTTAATTGGTTGTTTTAGTTCTTCAAAAGTAGGGGTTTCAGGCTGTCGTGCATGCATCCTAGGGTTATAGGAAAGAAAGTGCCACAGAGGACTTGGAGAGGACTCAGAAGGCATATTTGGGATGGCTGGGCTCCTGTCACACGTCAGCCAGAAATGTTTTAAATTACATGCTTTATGAATTGAGGTTTCATGTGTGAATCTCATTGGAGGGGAAAAAAAGTTTTGTTGCTAAAAATAGCACTGTAAAATCGTCTACTGAAGGAAAACATGAAAGGTGTTTTTTAGATAGATATTTAGGCTCTTCAAATTGTCCTAATCTCCATCCACAGTTGGGCAGCTGAGTGCACAAGCACAATATTGCTTTATTGTTTGATTCTTATCAATATTACCTCAGCATGATTCCCACGATTCATTTCTCAATAGCCAGAAAGAGCCTCAGCCTGCAGAAAATGTTTACCTGCCAAGATGGTTTGTTGAAATAATCCTAAATTGTATTTGGTCTATTTGGTCCACAGGGGAATTAATAGGCTCCGGCAGATCCGGCTTCTGTGCTGAAAAATATCTACTCCTTCTTAGTGGGTTCCCTGAAAGGCCAGTTCAGCTGCCATGGAATCCTGAATCCTTGTATTTTTTTTTTTTTGGTACTGGGGATTGAACCCAGGAGCATTCTACCTCTGAGCCACAAACCCACTCCTATTTTATTTTTTTTTTTTGAAACAGGGTTTCCCTAAATTGCTTTCACTGGCCTTGAAACTGTGATCCTCCTGTCTTCGCCTCTGAAGTACTGGGATTCCAGGCATGCACCACTGCACCCGGCTTCTGAATCCTCCTCGATATCAGGGAATTCTCTTGGCACATTCATTCATTCATTCATTCATTCATTTGCTCCTGGTACCCACCCACATTTTCATGTGCTTTATGGAGTAAATTAAACTCTCTTTGTGGCACAGAGATGAGGTCAGAGAAGGCATCTTCCAGAGGGCAAGAGGAGAGTCTTCAGGGAGAGCATTAGTTTAGTTTTGCTCCACGTAGCACAAATCATGTGCATGTTCTTCTATTGCTCTCAGTAAGCTGAGCAAAGGGTTTCATGTGAGGTGAAGTCAACAATGGAAACATTTGTGCCTGAGACATACATCAACCTCCCATTTGGCCTTCAGGATGCTTTATGACACACTAATTATGAGACTACATCTTCTTCAGAATGGAAGTGGTGGTATCTGAATCGAAATCAATATTGATATAGAGATATAGCTATCTCCAAAATATGCCACCATAATCATTTTAGTCTGTCTATTCTGTTAGCCTTGTAAAATTCTTTGTAGGGCACATATAAATACGTATATCCAGTTTTATGTATATGCAGATGTCACTGGTACGGCACAAAAAAGGTTTGTGTGTTATGATTTATACTTCCTTGAGAAAGGCTGTCTGGTGGAGAAGAGGAGAGACCCAAAAAATTATGTAACAGAGAATGATACTAAAAAAAGAAGAGTGGGTAAATTTTAGAATGGAGAAGATACTAGAATATAGAATACTGTTTATATTAAATAGTAACTTTTTTCTTTTGTTGTATGCTAATTCTAATGTATATGCTCATTTTTTTAAAATGGTGTGTTTAAAATACTATAAAGGGTCAAAATCCTCGACAGTGGTCATCTCTCCAAGGTAACTGATGGCAATCCTGTATATTTCCTTAAAGCCTTTTTATCTTTTTCCATTTCATTCTTATGTAGCTGTGTTCATTCAGCATACATTATCATGCTTTGCTTTGTTCACTTACTAGTATGCCACAGAATCAGTTTCTTTGTAAATAAACATTTGTTAATATTTTAAATTATTCCTAAATCTAGATTTCTAGAAATGGAGTTAATGGGTTAAACATGATTAGATGTTGAAGGTTCTTAATCTCCAGAACGGTTCTGCTAATTTGCATTTCCAGTTTGTCTTCCAATTTACACTCTCATTTACACTTTCTGGGGTTCTCAATGGGAATGCACATTCCATTGGGTAGCATAATTGACTTCCATCAGCACTGCATGTATAATTTTTATTGAATTTATGAACTTAATCATCAAAGTTATATTTGCTTTTCACTTTTGCATTTCTTTTTAAAAATACTTTTATTGGGGCATTATGATCTCACATCATAATGTAGTTCAGAGTGATAGTGATATACATGCACACAGCATTTGGTGAGTTTTCCCCCAGCTCCCTCCCCACTCCCCACTTCCCCATACAGAATATTGAGATTGGCATTGGTATTCTCACATATGTACATAATGTCAGTGGAAGTGTTTTCTTCACTAATTCTCCCTCCCCCAATCTCTCCCCTCCCTCCTCTCCCTCTCTCTCCCTCCACTGGGGTTTCTCTTCCATTATCTAAAGTCTGTCTTGTATACTGATTACTCCCTACCTTCCACATAGGAGAGAAAACATATGACCCTTCACTTTCTGTGACTGACTAATCTCACTTAGCAGTACTATTTTTCATGTGTTTGTTGGCTATCAGTATTTTACTTTTTGTGGTTATCTATTCATTTATTTATAGATTTTTTCTATTTATGGATTTATAAGTTTTATTCCTATATTTTTGTTTTTATTTAAATTTGAATACTTTGTATTTCACTCTACCTCTTATGAAGAGATTTTAACACTTTGTTAAATGAATTGTATATATTTTTCATGTCATATGGTTTTTACTTTCTGGTTAAAAGTTTACTTATTATTTGTTGTGTTTTCTAATGCATAGGATTTTTTTTTGCAGAAGTGGGGATGGAACCCAGGGGCATTCTACCTCCAAGCTACACCCCCAGCCATATTGTTTTATTCTTTATTTTGAAACAGGGTGTCACTAAGTTGCAGAGGGCCTCACTAAGTAGCTGAGGCTGGCTGCGAACCTGCAATCTTCCTGTCTCTGCCTCCCAAGTACTGGGATTACAAGAGTGTGGCACCATACCCGGCTTGCATAGGAGTTTTAAGATATGAATTTGTTCAAATCTATCTATTCCTTAATGATTTCTGTCTTTACTTTTTTTGTTGGTATGAATTTTCATTAGTTCAGAATCAGATAAGTAGTCTCCTGCATTTTCTTAGTGTTTTTTGTATTTATATATTTATATTTAACTCTTTGCTCTCCCTGGCACTAATCTTGGCATGTGGCATGATGTACGAATATACTCCCCCTCCCCCGTGAACTCTTCGTTCTGGCCTGTAGGGTACTTCATGACCTGGTCTTATCTATCTTGCTAATTTCATTCATTTCACTCATTTTCTCCTGAATTATTTACTCTCTATTCACTCTTTTTTTTAAAAAATTAACTAATTAAGTAATTTTTATACTTTTATTGGTGCATTATAATTATATATCATGCAAATGATGTTATTTTGTTCTTCTTTATTGCTGAGTAGAATTCCATTGTGTGTATTTCCCACAATTTTATAATCTACTCATCTGCTGATGGACACCTAGGTTGGTTCCATAATTTGGCCACTGTGAATTGTGCTGCTATGAACATGGGTATGCATATATTACTGTAGTTTTCTGGTTTCAATCCCTTTGGTATGATACCCAGTAGTGGTATAGCTGGATCATATGGTGGATCCATTCCCAGTTTTCTGAGGAATCTCCACACTGATCATAGTGGTTGAACTAGTTTGCAATCCCACCAACAGTGTAGAAGAGTCCCAATTTCCCCACATCCTCGCCAACATTTGTTGTTATTTGACTTCTTAATGATTGCCATTCTAATTGTGGTTAGATGAAATCTTAGAGTAGTTTTGATTTGCATCTCCCTGATTACTAATGATGTTGAACATTTTTTCATGTATCTATTGGCCATTTGTATCTCTTCTTTCGTGAAGTGTCTATTCATTTCAGTTGTCCACTTCTTGATCAGGTAACATCATTTGCAAGAAAGTGGAAGGATCTGGAGAACATTATGTTAAGCAAGATCAGTCAATCACAAAAAAAGAAGGGACATATGTTTTCATTAATATGTGCAACTTAGGGAGTAGTGGGGACACACAAGGGACTCTGGTTGATAATGAAAAATCCTCAGTGGGACAAGGGAAGTGGTACAAGGGAAGGGGAAGGGCAAGAAAGAAGCGAATCAGTAGAATTACTATCATAAACAATATGTACATGTGAGAATAAACCAACCTCATTCTCGGTACTTCATATGGGTGGGGGGAGGCAGGGGGGACACTAAGAGCTGTGTGCATGTATGTTAACATCAAATTGATATTCACTGTGATATAAGACTCCAATGCACCAATAAAAGCACAAAAATAATTATATATCATAAGTAGGTATATAGTGATAGTAAAATACATGCACACAAGACTTGGCTGTGTTGTGGATCCCACTCCTTCCCCTGTCCCGTACATGTCATTGAGATTGGTATTGATAATTTCATATATGTACACAACATTATTTAAATCGTTACCTTCATTACATCTCTATCTCCCCTCCTCCTTCCCCTAAACCCCTCCCATCGCTCCACTGGAGTCTCTACTCCTTTATCCGAGGTCTTTTTTGTTACCCAATTTCCCTCTAGCTTCCCCATATTAGAATAAACATACAACTATTCACTTTCTGAGACTGGATAATCTCACTTAGCATAATATTCTCAAGTTCCCTCCATTTTCCTGCAAATGACATAAATGGCAATCATCAAGAATACAAACAATAATAAATGTGGTGAGGATGTGGGAAATAGAAGCCCATAATACTACTGGTGGGACTGCAAAATTGAAACTAGTACAGCTGCTATGGAGATCAGTGTGGAGGTTTCTTAGAAGACTGGGAATGTATGACCTATCTATACCACTCCTGGGCATCTTTCCAAAGGAATTGAAGTCAGAATATTATAACAATACCAACATGTCCACATTTATAGCAGCACAATTCACAATAGCGAAATTATGGAGCCAGATTAGGTGTCCATCAACAGATGAATGGATCACAAAACTTTGGTATATACACTCAATGGAACTTTACTCAGCCATAACAAACAAAATTCTATTCACTTTTTATACCCAGAGCTAGTTTCTTCCTCAAGAACTTAACACTTGATCCCTCTGTTTGGAAAACTCCTTCCCAGATCTTCATATGACTTATTCCCCGTCATGTTCATCTCCTTCAAAGAGGCTTTCCTGACCACTTTGTCACGGACACTGCTACCCTATCAGTGGTGGTCCCTTGACCTTATTATATTCTCCCCTTCCCCAGAACTTAGCAATATCCAAAATTGCTTGTCCATTTACTTGTATAGTTGTTTGTTGTCTCTAATGTAAGAGCCTAGACTCTATGTGAAATGTGGGTCTTGCCTGTCTGCTTCACAACTATTTCCCTAGCATCAAGAACTGGCCTGGCCCATAGTTCATGTTCAACTAATATGTTCCTTGGGAAAATGAATGAATAAATTTATGCTATAAAAATAACAACAAAATCCACTGATCTTTTACTGAGTACTCATTCTGTAATGGTCTACTTGTTAAGTGTTTTACAATCTTTATTTATTTTTGTGGTACTGGAGATTGAACCCAGGGGCATTCTTCTTCTACCCTGTTTTGAAACAGGATCTCACTAGGTTGCTGAGAGTCTTGCTACATTGCTGAGACTGACCTCGAACCTACAATCCTCCTGTTTCAGCCTCCCAAGTACGGGGATTGCAGAGTGCACCACCATACCCAGCTTACAAGCATTGTTTTTCACAATATACCAAATAAGATCTGCTTATTGAAGCTATAATAAACTATAGTGCTGCAAACAACACTTCATAATAATGTGCACTATTATATGTACCACTTATAGAAAAGAAGGCAGAGGCATTGAGAGTCTAAGTAAATGGTCAAGGTCAAAAAACTAGTAAGAGAGTATACTTCTCTGCCCCATTCCTCAGGGGAAAATTTTTTAATTCATTTTAATTAGTTTATCCTACCAGGTGAACTTCTGGATCTTTCTTGTAGCTCATTTCCAAATAGTCTTATTGAGCTTTTGATTAGAAATGCATTACACCTTTTAATTAATTTGGGAAGAGCTTCATCTTTTGAAAATTGAGTCATTCTCTTCTAGGAAGATTATCTTTCTTTATCCCTATTACTTTATGACCTTTAATAAAGTTTTGTAGCATTTTATAGGTCCCATTTTATTTTTAAAGATTATGTTTATAATGAACTATTTTCTACTTTCCCTTGTCATTATAAATATTGTTACATTTAAAATTCTTTATTATAAATTTCTTGCCTTAAATGATATAAAAAACGATATAGCTTTAATATAGGTATTTGTTTCAGAGTCATGTATTCTATTGACAACTTTAGAAAAAAGTGCCCACTGTCCCCTCAGATAGGTAAAAACAAATGTTAGTGTCAAGAAGCTACCAATTGAGTGATTGTTAAGAATAAGGATTTGGAGCAGGGCATACCTGGTTTTAGTTCCTAGTTATGGACTCTAAATACATTACTTAGACTTCTTTGGACTTCATCAGTAAAGTGGGCATAATGATACTTTCTACCCATAAGGTGATTGAAGAATAAGTTAAGCAATGATGTCAAACATTTAGAACACTGACTGAGACACAGTAAGTGCCTTATAACTGTTGGTGTTGAGCAGTAGTGCTCCTGGACTGTAAGTGATGTGCAAACCCTTTTCTCCAGATATTAAACTATAAGAGGAGCATTATATTGTAGAATTTCATGCTCTTTGGTCAGGGATGATGCAGGCAAACCTACAGGAGAGGTCAGTGATTGGAGAATCACTTCTATAGTCTTATTTTTGGCTGCAAAGTCAAATGGAGATCTATGCTGTCATTTATATTTCTATTTCCTTCTGTGTTATAAACACATATATATATATAGACAAGGATGCATATATGTGCATGTACAGACATACAAACACACACAGCCACAATCCTGTAACTTAAAAAAATTATTACATGGCAAGATTTTTTTTATTCCACATTAATTTCTGTTGCTCCCTTGTGAACCCTTTGATCTTCATGGTGATTAACCCCACCTCCTTGTGCTACTTTGAGAAATGTACCCAAGTATTGCTCTGCAAACTGATCCTCACAAAGGAAAGGTAATAAAGAATGGGACTTAAAGGAGAGCTTTGTATTCGATTTGGATGTGATCCTGTTTCATCTCTCCAGGTAGGTCTTGCCTCTTCTTAGATCTCTAATACTGTGAGCATAAATATGTGCCTGTTAGTGAAGGGGGGATATGGTCATGGTTAGATTATAGTTAACTCAGACCTCATCAAAAAAAACTCCTCCTACTTTTATTATTCCTTCTTGTCAATTTTGTTAAATGTTTTTCTTTGATGTTAAAATGGCCAGTCTAACTTTTTCTCTCAATAAATATTTTGCAGTAACCATAATATAAACTTTAAAATTTGAAGCCATGGCGATACTGGAGAAGAAAGGACCTCAGCAATATGTGTTCCCTTTGTCATGCAGCCATATCTTAGAGTTAGAAAAGGAGTTAAGGCGGGGCTGGGTATCCATGATGAAGAGGCCATGACGAGTCCTGAAATGAACTGAGTGAATTCTAACCAAGTGAACATCAGCATCAGCCTTGTCTGCTGGGGCAAGCATAGGCTTTGGAGTCAGAACTGAGGATGACTCTGCCTCTAAAACCTAGAAACTCTTTTATCTTATGAAATTTAACCTTCCTGAGCCTTCATTTTTGCATCTGTTATTTGGAAAATGATAGTATCCATAAGTGTATTTGCCATGGGAATTTAAGAATACCCCGTATGTAAAATGCTTAGCAAAGAACCTGACATGTGCAAGGTCAAAGGCATTGTAACACTCATGATCGCGACATCCATTCAAGTCAGGTGCAGAGAAGAAAATCATCAGGTTCCCTTGAGGTAAGTTTGACCAGTTTAAAATTCTCTCTGAGCCGGGCATGGTGGCGCACGCTTGTAATCCCAGTACTTGGGATGCTGACACCGGAGGATCTGGGTTCGCGGCCAGCCTCAGCTACCTAGTGAGGCCCTCCACAACTTCGTGAGACCCGGTTTCTAAGTAAAGTATGAAAAATAGGGCTGGGGGTGTAGCTCGCAGGTAGAATGCCCCTGGGTTCAATCCCCAGTACCGCCAAAAAAAAAAAAATCTCTCTGAAGTGGAGCCCCTTTCCTTAGAAAACTGAGAAACGACAGTATGTGAAGGCAAGGTGACTTTCAGCCTTTCTGTAGTCTGGTAGCTTTGCTTGGGAATGGTGGCTGGTAAATATTTTCCCAATTCTGCTGCCACACTGACATTTGATGGTTTCTTAATAGTTTTCCATTTCTTCAACGTATTAAATTCATAAACTATAGCTATTTTGTTGGTCCATGGCAGGCCTATCTGTGATGTTGAGTAATTGCTTGGCACACAGAAAAGATTGCCTTCTATATTTAAACATGTTTATCAATCATGCCTTCCAGACACCATCTGCCCAAGAAGGGCCACAACAAGTGGAGGTCCAGAGAAGGGTGACTTTGGGAGGGAGACTTTCCCAGGAGAATAGACCAGAACCCATCTGGCTCTAATGATTCTTCAAGGTGGATGAGGAGAGGTGAAGGGGAGACGTGTGTTCAGATAAAACCCTTACCTGCTTATTAATTGGGTAAGGCAGGTGCCAGCCTGCTCCAAATTCTGCTGGCAGGCTGCAGAATGTACCATTTTCCCTGCTAATAAGTCCTTCAGCACAGAAGACATCTCTAGCAAGCTTTGTAGCAAGACACAAAGGAAAAATTCAGTTCATATGAGCCCAGTGATTAACTTAAAAAAATTCTCTTAGCTTTTTCTCATAAAAGTGAAGGATGGAAAGCAAAGGTAAGAAAAGGAAAACAAGGAAGGAAATGGAGCCCACTGGCTTTAAGAATTAATTCACGCCAGGTGTGGTGGCGCACACTTGTAATCCCAATACTTGGGAGGCTGAGACCGAAGGATCCGGGTTCGCGGCCAGCCTCAGCTACTTAGTGAGGCCCTCCGCAACTTAGTGAGACCCTGTTTCAAAATAAAGAATAAAAAAATAGGGCTGGGGGTGTATCTTGGAGGTAGAATGCCCCTGGGTTCAATCCCCAGTACCACCCCCCCAAAAAAAAGAATTAATTCACGAGCACATTTGTTAGGTGTGGTCCAAACTCCTTAACTTGGCATTCAAGGTCACTTTCATGTCGAATGCTCTACCTGGGATACTGCCTCTGAAGCTTTGTTACTGATCACCTCTAGGCCCCTGGGCAGGGATGGAGGCTTGCTTTTCACTTCTCTAGGATACTTTTCACATTAATTCTCAGAGACATTTTCATTTCTATTCATTAGCTGAGACTCAAGGAAAGTTCGGGGAATTTTCCCAAAGAATGCAATTCCACTCATATCATAGTTATTGACTTTCACATAGTCTCTCACCTGCCTATCTGAAAGCTCCTTGAGGGCAAGGTTTATTATTTATATAGGACTTACTGTTTAGTTTTTATTTTTAAGAGTGTGTGCCATGCAGGAAGTTCAGTAACAAAGAGAGGCCAAATGAAATACTTAAATTCCCCTAGATTTTCCACTAATATTTTGGCATACATGTTTCCATTCATTTGTGTGTGTCCATATGTTTATGTGCGTGTGTGCACATATAATTATACCATTGGGAAACCTACGTAATGGCTGAAAGTATGTTTATTAGACCTAGACCTGAATTTGAATCTCTTTCTGTTGTGTTAAACTAGATAAATTTCATAACCTCATTGATGATCAGTTTTTTTTTCATTCTGGGGAAATAATAGTCCTTCTAAATTTCCATTTCCTTATTTATAATGTGAGAATAATAATACTTATTTCGTCAGTACTTTCTGAGAATTAAGCCATGTTGTGCACGTAAAGCATATAACACTGGGGCCATCTGATTAGCTATTGTTATAATAGCAACCAACAATGGTTACCGTAGTTATTATAACTATTTATAAAGAATATTTTCCTTGTCAATAAATATTCTTCTACAGTAGTATTTCCCAACCTTTTGCTCATTATTATCCCACCAATGGGCTTTTGAAGATATTCAATTCCTAATTACTCCCCATATGAAATTTGAATACTAAATAATTCTGCATATCTATTTATATGCTGTTTGTTTATTTGTGCTTTTTACATAAAACAAGATTTTTTCATCTCCTAAAGTACCAGTTTCAGCCTCCATTGAGAATGCATGCTCTATAACATGATTTATAACACTTATATTATATTCTGTTATGTAGATAATGATAATTGAGATATCAAGACTATTGAATGTTTTATCATTTTTAGCTCCATTGTAATTAATACATTATACCTATGTATTTTTTTATATACAAACATATCTTTGTGTATGTCTGTGCTTCTCTGGGAGGGTGGGTGCTGGTGATTGAACCCAGGGACATTCTACCTCTGAGCTGCATCCCAGCCCTATTTTATTTTTTATTTGGAAACAGAATCCCACTGAGTTGCTGAGAGCCTCACCAAGTTGCTGAGGCTGTCTTTGAACCTGCAATCCTTCTGTCTCAGCCTCCCAAGTACTGGGGTTACAGGCACACGCCACCATACCCAACTTGTCTGTGCTTTTTCTTGAGACAAATTATATAAAATAAGTTACCTTAGCCAGAAGTTTTATGGATTTTTAGTTATTTTTGATATATTATGTTATAGAACTCCTTAGAAATTTTGATAACCAACTATACATTTATTAGCAGTACCCTAACATGCCTATTTTGCTAAATCTTTTTTAAAATTTTATTTTATTGATGCATTGTAATTATACATCATAATGAGGTTCAATGTGATGTGCTAAAAACATGATGCACATAGTTCTTTGTTTACTTCCCTCCTCATTCTACCCCACCTGTTTTACTAAATCTTGTCTAAAGGGATAATGACATTTGCAAGAAAATGGAAAGATCTGGAGAACATTATGTTAAGTGAGATTAGCCAATCACAAAAAAAGAAGGGACATATGTTTTCATTAATATGTGCAACTTAGGGAGTAGTGGGGACACAAAAGGGACTCCAATGACAACAGGAGAACCCTCAGTGGTGTAAGGGCAGGGGTACAAGGGAAGGGTAAGGGTAAGAAAGAAGTGAATCTATGGAATTACTGTCA
Source organism: Glis glis (assembly GCA_004027185.1). Lineage (NCBI taxonomy): Eukaryota > Metazoa > Chordata > Mammalia > Rodentia > Gliridae > Glis > Glis glis. The sequence goes on from PVJS01016324.1 coordinate 37,492, forward strand.
TAAACAATGTGTATATATGAGATTATACCAACATCATTCTCAGTGCTACACGTGGGGGGAGGTGGTGGGGAGGGACACCAAGAGCTGTGTGCATGTATGTTAACACCAAA
>PVJS01016325.1:0-37626 GCA_004027185.1 Glis glis
GCACAATTCACAATTGCCAAACTTTGGAACCAGCCAAGGTGTCCATCAACAGATGAATGGATCACAAAACTATGGGATATGTACACAATGGAATTTTACGCAGCCACAAAGAAGAACAAAATCACATCATTTGCAGGGAAATGGAGAGAACTAGAGAACATCATGCTAAGCGATATTAGTAAAACACTAAGAGTAAAAAGTCGGATGTTCCCCCTAATCTGTGGGAGCTAGATAGAATGGGACATAGAAGGGACTTAGAAAGGAAGAAGAAGAAATCTTTAGATGGACAAAGAAGGTTACCTAACTGAGGGAGTTGGGCAGGGAGTGGAGGGAAACACACTATAGCACATGATATACATACACAAACCTATAAGACTCAATCACTATCTGGAGCATGAAAGGGAGGGAAGGGGGAGAGAATAGGGTGGGATTGGAGGGAGGGCTAAATGTGCAATGTGTGCATGTATGATGTTCATACCCTGACATATATCAAAATGTATAATTATAATTTACAATGCACCAATAAATGAACATAAAAAGTTAAAAAAAAAGACCTGAAAGTAAAAGGGGAAGAAGAAATGCTTATGATAGGTTCATTCTAATTCTTCTGAGGATCCTCCACACTTTTTTCCAAAGTGGTTACACTAATTTGCAATCCCACCAACAATGTATTAGAGTTCCTACTTCTCCACATATGACCCAGCAATACCACTTTTGGGTATCTATCCAAAAGAATTGATACCAAATTACCAGACTAATGCATGTGTATCTATGTTTATAGCTGCACAATTCACAAATGCCAAACTAAGGAACCAGCCAAGATGTCCATCAACAGATGAATGGATTACAAAGCTATGTGATATATACACAATGGAATTTTACTTAGCCATAAAAAAGAATAAAATTTTGTCATTTGGGAAATGAATGGAATTGGAGAACATTATGCTAAGTGAAATTAGTCACAAAAGGTGAAAAGTTGGATGTTCTCCCTAATATTCAGAAGCTAGGGAGAAAATGGAGATAGGAGGGACTCCAGACAAAGAGGGAGAAACCTTAGATGAGTTAAGAAGGCGTCCTAACTGAGGGAGATGAGAGGGGGAAAGAGGGAAACACGCTAATGCACATGATGTACATACACAAACTTATCAAAGTCAATCACTATGCTAAGCATCAGAAGGAGGGAAGGGGGAGGAATGGGTTGGGAATTTGGGGAGGACTGAGTGAAGTGTGCATGTATGCCTACACCACCCTGAATCTCATCAAGATGTGTGATTTCAATGCACCAAAAAAGAGAAAAAAAAGAGTAAGAAAAATAAAAAAGAAATGCTTAATAAAGTTTAAGAAACAAATAATAGAGATGTTTCTCCAGAGCCACAGTGGCACAATGACACTCCAAACTTCCATTTTCTTAACCTTATCCTCCTACAAGAAGTAGCTTAAATTTCCTGACTCATCATTTCAATGAGTCTCTTCCAAGTACCCTGCATTTCCTTGCTATCCTTTGATTTTACACATACAGCAGGTAAAAACTGCCATTTTTGCATAGATTTACCTCTCCTCCTTCAACACTATGATGTCAGCTCTATCACCATGATATGGTCTCTCGTTCAGTTTTCTATTGTCACATTTTTCACCCTTTTTGATGATTCTATCAAATCTCCTTGTCAAACTCCTGTCATCTCTACACACTTCTATTTTCATAAAAAGGCCATATCTACTACTTCAGAGAAAATAGAAATCACTATAGGGCATCTCCCTCAGTGTCCCACCACCATATCTACAAACCTGTATGAAAACATGCACATTTTCTCTTCTCCTTAACAACAATAAAGATGATTCCTTCCTCCAGACCCACTCCTTACATTTCCAGAACTCAGAAACAGAACAATCAAAATCAAGCTAGAAAGCTGTAAACAAAATATGCCCTATCCTTCTTTGGAAAATAAAATTTTAAAATAACATATACATCAGATTTGAATTTAAATTTCTTAATTCCTCAGAATTCTTTACAGGGGCTTTACAACACAGAATTGCACCTGAAGCCCTTAATTGCCCCAAAACTGGTCCACCTATTTTCACTTCTTGATCCCTTTTCTGCATCAACCTTTATCAAAACTATTCATGTGGAAAGACAGAAATACATGTGTAGATCCAAGCCTTGTCTACGTCTGTACAGAGTTATCTCTTGACTGTGTGTATGGCTGTACCTTCTGGGGCACACAAGCCATATTGTCCCTCCTAAAGAGGAAAGATGTGAAGAAGAGACCCATGTAACCTTGGAAAAAAGTTTTCATGCATTTTTTAAGGGAATTCTAGGAGCTCATGGTTTTATAGGTTCTGGGCATAGAGTCCAGATGAGTATGTCCCTTTTGTAACAGACTCCTCATCCTGTGCTTTCAAACAATGCCCCCCCCAAAAGAAAGACTATAAAAGACTATAGAGAGGCTAGGAAAGGCAGGTCTGTGTTATGTTTCCCAGACAAAATGCAGGCTGTCCAGTTAAATTTGAATTTCAGATAACTAGCAAAAGATTACATCTTTATTAAAAAGGATATAGATCAGGACCAACCAAATGAAAACACCATAATGCAAGGTCCAGGAAGATCTCCAAGGCAGAGCTTTTTTTTTTTTTCATTTCTCTGTGGAATCAGGCTGGAGCTCCTCCAAGCCTAGGTGTCCAGACATTTTATTTGGATTTCATTATGTAGGCAGGGTTAATTAAAAATTTTCCCATCAACTGATTGAAAATCTCCAGCCCACCTCTTCCTGGAGATTGCGCTGGCTCAAAACTCCAGTTCTCTAATCATGTGGTTGTCCTTTCTCGTGACCAGCTCCAATTCTGAATCATCTCTTTAGCATAATGTCAGGTGTGATCCAAGGGACTCATGAGTAACTACGACACACCTATCACTTGTGAAGATCCTAGTGTTTTAGAAGTTGTGTGCCAGAAGCCTGGGGAAGAAAAAAGACAAATTATTTATTATACAACAGATACCTAAAAATAGAATTTTCTGGTTGAATGGAATCTACACCCTAACTTTTCATAGATTCTGAACCCTTACCAAAGGCATACTAGTTTAATCTGTACTAGTAGTACAATTTCTTATAAATTTGCTCTTATTAGATGTTTATCTTTTTTCTTTGCAGGTGTTTATTTTGAATATACATATTTATTTTTTCATATATTTATTGGTGCATTATAGTTTCACATCACAATGTCGTTAACAGTGATAGTGCTATACCTGCACACAACACTTGGTGAGCTTCCCCTCAGGCCCCTTCCCGCTACCCCCTTCCCCTTACAGGATACTGAGTTTGGCATTGGTATTCTCACATATGTACATAATGTCCATGGAAATGTTTCCTTCATTAATTCTCCCTCTCCTCATGCCCAATCTCCCCCAGACCAGCTCCCTAGTTCCACTGGGGTTTCTCTTCCATTATCTGAAGTCCAGCTGGTACCCCAATTACTCCTTAGCTTTCACATATGAGAGAAAACAAATGACCTTTCACTTTCTGTGACTCACTAATCTCACTTAACATAATATTATCCAGGTCCATCCATCTTCCTGCAAATTACATCATTTTGTTCTTTTTTATTGCTGAGTAAAATTCCATTGTGTATATATCCCATACTTTTGTAATCTACTCATCTGTTAATGGATACGTGGGTTGGTTCCAAAATTTTCTATTGTGAATTGTGTTACTATAAGCATAGATATGCATACATTACTATAATATTCTGATTTCCATTCCTTTGGAAAGATAGCCAGGAGAAGTATAGCTGTATCATATGGTGGATGAATTACCAATTTTCTGAGGCATCTCCACACTGATCTCTAGTGTGATTGCACTAATTTACAATCCCACTAACAGCGTAGAAGAGTTTCTCCAACATTTATTGTTTGACTTCTTGGTGATTGCCATTCTGAATGGGGTTAAATTGTGTATAAGTGTAGTTTTGATTTGCATCTTTCTAAATGTTAATGATGTTGAATATTTTTTCTATGTATTTATTAGCCATTTATATTTCTTTCTATTATGAATTTCTATTTAGTTCAATTCCCCATTTTCAATTGGGTTATTTGTTTTTTTAGTGTTAAGTCTTTCAAATATTTTGTGTATTCTAGCTATTAGTCTTCTATCAGAGGAAAAACTTGCAAGGATCTTCTCCCATTGTTTAGGTTCTCTCTTTAGACTCTTGATGGTTTTCTTTGAAGATCAGAAATGTTTTAGTTCAATGCAATCCCACTTATTAATCATCATTTTAATTTCATGTGTCTTGGGGGTCTTATTGAGGAAGTTTCTACACGAGCCTGTATCTTGGAGTGTTGGACTAATGCCCTTCTCTAGCAATTTCAAAGTCCCTAGTCTAATTTCTAAGTCTTTGATCCATCTTGAGATGACTATTGTGCAGAGTAAGAGGCAGGGATTTGATTCCTTTTTTTCTACAAATGGATGACCAGTTTTCCCAACATTATTTGGTGAAAAGTCTGTCTTTTATCCAATGTACGTTTTTGGCATCTTTGTGGGAAATCAATTGGCTATCAGTGTGTGGATTTGTTTCTGTATCTTCTATTCTGATTCCTTTTTTCTACAAATGGATAACCAGTTTTCCCAACACCATTTGGTAAAAAGGCTGTCTTTTCTCCATGTACATTTTTAGCAACTTTGTGGAAGATCAATTGGCTATAAGTATATGGTGAACTTCCCATCTTCAAAAACTTCTTCAATCTCTTTCCTTAATGTTTTATAATTTTCACTGTAGAGGTCTTTGACATCCTTGGCTTGATTTATTCCAAGGTATTTGATCATTTTTGAGGTTATTGTGAATGAAATTGTTTTCTGGATTTCTTTTTCAGTGGATTCATGATTGACATAGAGAAAAGCTACTATTTTTTTAGATTGATTTTGTATCAAAATATTTTGCTGAATTTATTAATCAGGTCTAAAAGCCTTTTGGGTCTTCTAAGCATAGGATCATGTCATCTGCAAATAGAGATACTTTCCTTCTTTTTCTATTTGTATGCCTTTGATTTACTTCTCCTGACTTATCACTCTGGCTAGAGTCTGGAATACTATATTGAAAATGAGTGGAGATAGTAGGCATCCTTTTTATTCCTGATTGTAAATGGGATTCCAGCACTTTATCCCCATTCAATCTGATGTTGGCTTTGGGTTTATTGTATATTGCCTCAATGATGTTAAGGTAAGTTTCTTCTATTCCAATTTTCCACAGTGTTTATAACATGAATTGGTGCTGGATTTTGTCAAATGCTTTTTAAGCACCTTTTGAGATGAACATGTGATGTTTGTCCTTAGTTCTATTTATGTGATCAATGACAATTATTTCTTTGCATATATTGAACCAGCCTTGCATCCCTGGAATAGAACCAACTTAGTCATGTGTGCAATTTTCTTGATCTGGTTTTAAATGTATATCCCTAGTATTGTGTTTAGAATTTTGCATGTATGTTCATTAAAGATATTGATTTCACAGAATAAATTGTGAAGTATTGGGTTTAGTTCTTCTATAAAGATTTTGTAGAATTCAACTGGGAATCCTTCTGGATCTGGACTTTTCTTTAATGAAAGACGTTTTATTGCTCTTTCTTTCTTTCTGCTTGCTATTGGTCAGTTTAGATTTTCTATATCCTCTTGGTTCAATTTAGGTAGGTTGTATGTGTCTGGAAGTCTGACAGTTTCTTCTGTTTTCCAGTTTTTTGGAATATAAATTTTCAAAATAGTTTCTAGTGATACCTCTGGATTTCCCCACTCTCTGTGGTGATGTCTCCTTTTGCATTTTAGATTCAAATAATTTGGGTTGATTCTGTCTTTCATTTGGTTAGGTTGGTTAAGGGTTTATCAATCTTGTTAATCTTTTCAAAGATTTTTGTTTTGTTTTGTTGATCTTTTGTATTGTTTGTTGTTTTCTATTTCATTGATTTCTTCTCTGATTTTAATTATCTCCTGCCTTCTACTGGCTTTGGGATTAGTCTGTTCCTGTTTTTAAGGCCCTTCAGGTGTGTCATTAGGTTGTTTATTTGGTGACTTTCTGTTTTTCTTATGTGGGCACTCAGTGCTATAAATTTCTCTCTTAAAGCTGCCTTCAAAGTGTCCCATAGATTTTGGTATGTTGTGTATGTATTTTTGTTTAGTTCTTGGAATTTTTTTTATTTCTCTCCTTATTCCTTCTATGATACAGTCCTCATTCAAAAGTGTATCATTCATTCTCCATATAGTTTTGCAATTTCTTTTTTTCTTACTGTTTTTGATTTCTTCTTTTATTCCATTATGATCTGAAAATATACAAGGAAATTTATTACATTTTGGAATGTGCTGGTACTTGCTTTGTGGCCCAGAATGTGGTCTATTTTGGGGACAGTTCCAAGAGCAGCTGAGAAGAAAGTGTATTCAGGTGTTGTTCGGGATATTTTGTATATATTTATTAGGCCCATTCGGTTTATAGTGTTGTTTAGATCTGAAGAGTCTTAACTCCTTTTTGCCTGGAAGATAGATCTAGTGGTGTGTTGCAGTCTCCCAATATAATTTTGTGGTCTATTTGAGACCTAATGTCTCAAAGAGTTTATTTTATAAAAGTGGGTGTGGCTAGGCGTGGTGGCTCACGCTTGTAATCCCAGTACTTGGGAGGCTGAGACCAGAGGATCCAGGTTCGTGGCCAGCCTCAGCTACTTAGTGAGGTCCTCCGCAACTTCGTGAGACCTGGTTTCAAAATTAAGGATAAAATAATAGGGCCGGGGGTGTAGCTCAGAGATAGAACGCCCCTGGGTTCAATCCCCGGTACTGCAAAAAAAAAAGTGGGTGTGCCTACATTTGGGGTATAAATGTTTACTATCATTACATCTTCTTGTTAGATTATTTCTTTTATTAGTAAGAAGTGACCTGCTTTGTCTCTTCTGATAAGTTTTAGCTTAAAGCCTCCTGTATTGAATATGAAATTTGCTAACTGTTTGGTTTCAGTCTCCATTTGCATGGTGTATCTTTCGACTCTTTCACCTTCAAACTATGAATATCTTTGCCTGTAAGATGAGTTTCTTGCAAGCAGCATATAGTTGGATTATGTTCTTTAATCCACATTACCAGTGTATGTCTTTTAAATGGGAAGTTCAGACCTTCATGTTCAATGTTATAATTGAGAGATGATTTTTGTTTTTTTTATCTTGAGTTATTTTTATTATGACCTTCTGACTTGTGACCTGGCTAGCTGAGCTTCGTTCTCCCAGGGACACCATCACTAATCTGAGGTTTGCAATCATGTTGAGCGATATTAGCCCCTGGCCTGTGTGAACTCCAAGTCCAAACTCTGCTGATGGAGAGAGTATTGCATTCCCAGCCTGCAGCATGGCTGAGTCAAATTGTCCCAAAGACACTGTGCTGCTCTGAGAGCTGTGACCATGTAAAATCCTGCAGGGTCCTGCCCTCCCTGCTTTCAGGGACCAAACGCCACCAGGAGAGATTATAACATTCTGGGCCTGGGGCTTGGGTGGCTGATTTATTTAGCCCAAGGAATACTGCTCTTGCTCTGTGCAACTACAGTCAGGTGAGATCTTGCTGGCCATCAGCCTTGGTACTTGTGGCACCCAAACACTGCTATGTGAGAATTTATAGCCCTGTGAATCTGCAGCATAGTTGACTGAGTTATTTCACCAGATACAAGCCACTGCTGGAAGACCTGTGGGAAGACCCCACAGGGGCCAGGCAAACTACAGTTCCTAAGTCCAGCCTGAGTGTCCCTAGGGACTATCTGCTGATTCATATTTCTGCTGTGTCTGACTCTAGCCCCTGCCCCACCTCTTCAGGGATGGTTTGCAAACTTAAAGACATCACATGTTTGTTCACTACCATGCAAGTCCCTGCATCCATGCAAGCTCCTACTGGGAGAGTTTATAAACTCACCATCTTGAGGAGCTTGGTTGTAACTACTTGGGTTCCTACAGGAGGGGTACCAAAGAATTCAGCTGCAGTCACAGGAGTTCACTGCATGCTTTGACTTGGTGGTCTGAAGATTCAGTGGTCTTGATGAAGTGCATGTAGCCACTCTAGTCCCTGCAGGAAGGGCCTTGTCATTTCTCAGTCCAGATTAGTTCAGCTGTAGCCATAGGAGTTTGATGGGTGGTTTGGCTGGCCCAAGTTTTAAAAAGAGGTATGTTTTCTACTCATATTTTTCCTGCCTTCTGCATGCAGATGAATCTCCAAGGACCATGAGACCAATAAGCAAAAACCTTGACATCTTCCTTGTTTAGCCTTTCCTTCCCTGATTCATATGTGATTACCTTGATGTTATATATACATATATATGTATATATATGTATTTATTTAAAATAATATCTACAATCCAAACTGTCTTTTAATTTTGATATGTTTATTCTGTTGACATCTCTAGTTGGATGAATCAAAGATAATTATTTTAAAGCATCAACATGCCAATCTCAAAGCCCTGATGCTATTTTCATTGTTTGATCTCTCAGAAAATAAAATAAACTCTTCTACCAATATACTCATGAAAAATAGAAGCAAGAATTGCTAGCTAGTAAATAGTTACTGGGCTCATGAGAAAATATGGTTTTTCAAAGCAAATTTTTTAAATCATGTGCATTCACTTCTTTTCCCAAAAATGTTCACCCTTGTCAACTCTAGCTTCCTTACATTTCTATTAGGTTGATGTTTTTCTTCTTCCCACTCTTCCTCCAACACTAAAACTATTTGATACTTTAAAGTGTTCTTACCTACTATGTATGTGGTGTCTTAATCTAGAATTTTTTTCATTACAAGAATCAGTTATTAGTTACTTATAAGTATTGGTTTGATTAAGGTAACAGATGTCTTCAAAATTACCACAATTACTAAGAATAATTTGAGAGTATTACTGACAAACTCAAGTTAATATGATTCCAAAACTTTTTCCAGGGGAATAAATGCAGAAAGAGTAAAGAAACCAGAAGCCAAGATTTGCATACTCTCTTAGTATTTCTCAGTCTGCATTGTCTCTCTTTGGCCCCATGGTAGAAAATTACTGGTTTGTATAATATTGCTTTTAAGTTCAAATGCTTTACAGAGAATCAGTATAGTTGTTGTGTGTAGTTTCTTCCCAGGAAACAAACTCTTAATAATCTGACTAGGGGCAAGTGAACACCTGTAGTCCTATCAACAATGTCCAGAAGATGGTATCAAGAGCTTCCTTGTGAAAAATTTCATACAGAAGCTTAAAAGGGCATGACCATGTTCTCTAAGAAGGAGCTATAGGAGCAGGAAGGAAATGATAAAAGAAACATACTTCAATATTATTATTTAGATTTTTTATTATAACCAGAAGTATATCAGAATAAAAATAATTGACACTAATCAGCATTCTTATTCATCACTGAATTAATTTTAGAAAATTTCTGCCATGTATAACCTGAGAAAATGACTTACTATTATACAAACCTGAGATGCTGTCCTACAATCTACTTTTTATTTTAAATGCATAGGATTTTCACTAGCTATTATGAACCTTCATGTGGAGTGATTAATACACTTAATGAGTACCTGGCATATTCTAGAGGGTATCATGCTTGAGAAAAGCTAAATTATGCTATTTATTTCTTCAATATTTTAATCCCAAATAAACATAAATAATTTAATTTTTTAATATACACATTAGATTAACTGACTTTGAAAGTTAATATAATGGAATAATTTAGGGGCCTAAAACTGATATTGCTCCAAATTTAAAATAAGATAAATATAACTATGAAATATGTAAGTATTAATAAAGTAAAATAAAAATATCTTTGATTCTTATAGAACTGTAGATGGATTGGGCCATAATTAGAAAGTTTGTTAGTACCTTTATCTGCATCTGGTCTTATATTTCCTGTCATCTTTTATTGTATTATTCTAGAAAAAAGTCATTGTTTGTACTTTATTTTTCACCAAACAGCTAATGATAAATAAATAAACAAATAAATGAATAAATAAAATCCATTGATGACACTATATATATGCATTTTACATAATGAATTATATGTATGCTTGTGTGTGTGCATGTGTGTGTGTGCACAAGCATATGCATGACTATTTTTATTCTGGAAAAATGCAACACTTAGAGAGTTAAATAGCTGTGGTATTTTCTTTTTATATGAGTGATGCATCATTTGTCCATAAATTACTCAAATTATTTTTCTTAATAATGCCAAAATTACTTACATTTCAGAAAGATAAGTCAGTAAAACAGGTCTTCAGCTGTTTTTATTATGGAGAATCATAGTTCCTCTCTCTTAATTCTATTAATTTTGAATCAAAACTTCAGGTAGTTTTAAAAATTATAACATGTATTTCAAGGATAAAATATCTTCATTTATAGTGGGCAATGCTTAATACTAAGATTCAAGTCCTGGAAACTTGCCCTCAAATTTTTATTACTTTCAGAAAAAGAGAATAGGGGATTAAGTATGGCACAATACTCTGAGATGCAGAACTCAGCCAGTGGTAAGATTGCTTCTTGGCAAGATAAGAAAAGTAGTCAGAACACAACAGAAGAAAGACAGTTGAAACATGGTGGAATTGGATGCACCACAGAGAGCAGAGGACTGAAAAGAGCTCCATGAGTCTCATCTGATGAGCTGAGAGCAGAGGCAGGCACCATCTTTGCAAGCTCAAATGGGGGCTGGTGGCTGCTGGAACCTGGCACCCTCAGAGACCACTTCCAGGATACAAGAAGCAGACTCTTGTCAAGCCAGCAATTGCAGAAAACTATCATCAAAAGCAATCATATTCTTCTCTCCATGCTCCACCATCTCAAGACTGTACCTCCACAGTCCACCCATCCAAAACACCCAGCGAACTCCTACAGCTACAGCTGTACTCAGACTGAGAAATAACAGGACCTACCTGCAGGGAACCCAGTGGTTATATCCCTCATTCTCAAGACAACTGAGAATCTACAGATCAACCAGCCAAAACACCCAGCAAACTCCTATGGCTGCAGCTGAAATCATCCCTTCCTGCAGGGACCCAAGAAGCATTCCTCAAGACCATGAGTTTACAAACTGTCCCAGCAGGAGCCTGCCTAGCAACACAGACTTGCATCACAATGAACAGACCCACAGTCTCTTTGAAAATCATCCCTGTGGATGTGGGAGTGGAAGCTACAGTCAGATGTGCCAGAAACATGAACTAGCAGACAGTCCCTAGGAACATTCCGGTGGGTGCGACCTAGAGTTGGCAGGTCACCACACCCCTGCAGGGTCTCCAGCAATCACCACAGTACCACCAGAAGTGGTGTCTGTGGGGTGAAATAACTCAGCCAACCACGCTGCAGGCTCAAAAGGCTATAAACTTGAACCCTGCAGTGTTAGGCACCACAAGCACCAAAGCCACAGGACATCTGCCAAGAGAAGCAGCAGAGCTTGGGTCCTGAAAACAGGGAGGCCAGGGGCCAAGAGCCATTTATGTGATCTCAGCTACAGGCTGGGAATACAACACTCCACCAAGAAAGTTTGTGCCTGGCAAGTACACATGCCAGTGAATAACAGGTCTCCACATGATAGTGACTAGCAGGTCAGAAGTGGAGTTCCTGGGCCATCAAAGCTCAAATAACTGTGTAACAAGCTCAGACCATAGTAATTTCTGGCCCTGCTGAGCTTATACCCAGTAACCACAGAGGCCAGAGGTCAGCACACTGCAGTGTTTCACAGGTTGGCAGCCAGTAGAGTAGCAATGTTGTCTGTGGGGCTCTAAATCCCACTCAGCAGGCCACAGGCTTTGAATGGAACATCATACTCTCTGGCCCTTCTGAGTTTGGGCATGGAAAACATGATGGCCTACAACCAATCAGAGACTCCTGTTTGTCTGTACTGACTAAGAACTGTATCTTTTTAAAGAGGTTCTGGGGGACAGACTCAAATATCTGATTATATGAGACAGATTCACTGAGGCAAATATATACCCCCGGCACAGGCCTTTTTATAAATGGATACCAAATAGACACAGTACTCTGACACAAAAAGGAATAGAATGCCAAGACAACAGAAATACAAACCTGAGAATTCTGAAAATATAAGAATGAAGACCATGGAGGAAACAATAAACTCCCACAACTCAACAACAAGGGAGATCACCAATATGGAGCTCCAGAAAATTCCAGACAAATTCACAATTTTGATTTTCAATATTAGCAAAGGCCTCAGAAACGAAATTAGACAAAGTTTACAGGAAGTGAAAGAACATATGAATAGAAAAATTGAAGCCCTAAGTAAGAACCAAAAAGAGGCTTTGGGGGTAAATGAAGAAGACAATAAATAAATTAAAGACCTCAATGGAAACTACCTCTAGCAGACTAGACCACATGGAAAATAAAGGCTTGCTCTTGGAAGAAAAATCATTCAAAACTGTTAAAGAATAGTTAACAATATTGTTAAACTATATAGAGAAGACAATATGTCAACATGACCAGAAAATCTAAGAAATTTGGATAATATGAAATGACCTAAATTACCGATAATAGGCATTGAGAACATCTAGAAACACCCCTTGCCTTCCTGGCTTCACTGGAGTTTCTCCTCCATTATGTGAAGTCATTCTGGTATCCAGATTACTCTCTGGCTTCCACATATGAGAGAAAACATAGGCAATTTCACTTTCTGTAACTGGCTAGTCTCACTTAACATAATGTTATCCAGGTTCATTAATTTTCCTGAAAATGACATAATTTTGTTCTTTATTGATGAGTAGAATTCAGTTTTGTAATCCATTGATCTGTTGATGGATACCTAGGTTGGTTTCAAAATTTGCTATTGATAATTGTGCTATTATAAACATGGATATGCATATATTACTATAATATTCTGATTTCAGTCCCTTTGGAAAGATACCCAGGAATAGTATACCTGGTTCAAATGGTTGTCAATTCCCAATTTTTTGAGGAGCCTCCAGAGATTTCCATAAAGGCTCTAATAACTTGCAATACCACCAACAGCATAGAAGAGTTCCTATTTCCCCACATACTCATCAGTATTTATTTTTATAATTGCCATTCTGATTGGGTTAGATGGAATCTCAGTGTTGTTTTTATTTCCATCTCCCTGATTGCTAGTGATGTTGAACATTTTTTCATATAATAATTGTCCATTTGTATTTCTTCTTTTGTGAAGTGTCTATTTAGTTCAAATACCCATTTCTTGATTGTATTACTTATTTTTTAGTGTTAAGTCTATTGAGTACTTTGTATATTCTAGATATTAGTCCTCTATTAGAGGAATAGCTGGCAAAGATCATGTCTCATTCTATAGTCTCTCTCTTTAGACTCTTGATAGTTTCCTTTGATTGGCAGAAACTTTTTAGCTTAATGTCATCACATTTATTAATTTTTTTAATTTCCTGAGCTTTAGGAGTCTTATTGAGGAAGTTTCCACCTGTGCCTATATGTTGGAGTGTAAGACTTACACCCTCCTCTAATAACTTCAAAGACTCTGGTCTAATTTCCAGGTCTTTGACCCATTTGAGTTGATTCTTGTGTAAGGTGAGAGGTAGGGATTTAATTCCATTTTCTACAAATGGATAACCAGTTTTCCCGAGACCATTTGTAGAAAAGGCTATCTTTTCTCTAATGTATATTTTTGATACCTTTGTCCAAAATCAATTGGCTATAAGCCTGTGGATTTGTTTCTGTATCTTCTATTCTGTTCCACTGGTCAATGTGTCTGTTTTTGTGCCTATACAATGCTGTTTTTATTACTATAACTCTGTAGTATAATTTGAAGTAAGGAATTGTGATTTTTTCTTCATATTTTTTTTTCTGAGAATGGACTTGATTATTCTGGGTTTATTGTTTCTCCATATGAAATTTAGGACAGGTATTTCTAGGTCTATGAAGAATGACATTGGTATTTTGATGGGGTTTGCATTTTGATAATATTTATTCTGCCCATCCAAGAACATGGAAGATCTTTCCATCTTCTAAGATCTTCTTCAGTTTTTTCTTTAGTGTTTTATAATTCTCATTATGGATCTCTTAACCTCCTTGGTTATATTTATTCCTAGGTATTTTATTGCTTTTGAAGTTATTGTGAATGGATTGTTTTCTGAATTTCTTTTTTGGTGAATTCATGGTTGTTATATAGAAAAGCTACTGATTTATTTTTTTAGATTGACTTTGTATCCTGCTACTTTGCTGAATTTGTTGATCAGCTCTAGAAGTCTTTTGGTTGAGTTTTTGGGTCTTTTAAACATATGATCATAAGCCGGGCATGGTGGCGCACGCTTGTAATCCCAGTACTGGGAGGCTGAGACCAGAGGATCCAGGTTCGCGGCCAGCCTCAGCTACTTAGTGAGGCCCTCGGCAACTTCGTGAGACCCGGTTTCAAAATAAAGTATAAAAAATAGGGCTGGGGGTATAGTTCCGAGGTAAAATGCCTCTGGGTTCAATCCCCAGTACTGCAAAATAAATAAATAAATAAATGAAACAAATAAATAAATAAATAAATAAATAAATAAATATAAATAAATATATGATCATGTCATCTTCTAATAGAGACAATTTGAGTTCTCTTTTTTCCTATTTGAATTTCTCTCATATCCTTCTCATGCCTAATCACTCTGGCAAGAGGCTCTAGTATTATATTGAAGAGGAGTGGTGATAGTGGGCATCCCTGTCTTGTTCCTGATTGTAAAGTGAATTCCAGCAGTTTTGCCCCATTCAATCTGATATTGGCTTTGGGTTTACTATATATTGTCTCAATGATTTTGAGGTACGTTCATTCTATTCCAATTTTCTGCAGTGTTTTTAACATAAATGGGTGTTGGATTTTATCAAATGCTTTTTCAGCATCTTTGGAGATGAACATGTGATATTTGTCTTTAGTTCTATTTATGTGGTGAATGACATGTATTTCTTTGCATATGCAATACATGGTCATGTGTGCAATTTTCTTGATATGGTTTTAAATGTATATGCCTAGTATTTTGTTTAGAATTTTGCATGTATTAAGGAGAATGTTCTGTAATTTTCTTTTCTTGTGGGATCGTTACTTGGTTTTTGTTTTAAGGTGATACTGACCTCATAGAAGGTGGGGAAGGGGGGGCGGGCATGGTGGCTCACACTTGTAATCCCAGTACTTTGGGAGGCGGAGACCGGAGGATCTGGGTTTGCGGCCAGCCTCAGCTCTCTCTCTCTCTCTCCCTGTCTCTCTCTCTTTCTCTACTTAGTGAGGCCCTCTGCAACTTCGTGAGACCCGGTTTCAAAATAAAGTATAAAAAATAGGGCCGGGGGTGTAGCACGGAGGTAGAACACCCCTGGGTTCAATCCCCGGTACCGCAAAAAAAAAAAAAAAAGAAGGCAGAGAAGGGGGGAGTGACAATCAATGAAGGAATAACTTCCATCGACATTATGTATGTATGAGAGAATAGCAATATCAACCTCTATATGATTTATGGCAAAGGGGAGGAGAAGGTAGGGGGCCACGAGAAAGACCACCAAATGCTTTGTGCATGTATGTCACTATCACTATTAACTACATTATGATGTGAGACTCTAATGCACCAATAAAAATAATTGTATAAAGATTGTATTACCTAATAATGAAGAAAAAAGAGAACAGGATCTTTGTAATATTTGAGGTAGTGGTTATTAATACTTTTACTTGTCAACTCATTGCTAAGCATCACTGTTAATTCACTGTCTTGCACCCTTAGCCACATATTTGAAGTGACAACTGAATCAGAAATGCCGATGGAAAAAAAAAGAAATACCAATGGAAATTTTCAACAGTCCTAGAGTCCCATGAAACACAACTTCTACATTTGTGAATCTTATATACTTCTTCCCTTTTTTCAGTAAGCATCACGGAGGTCGTTCTTCTCAGGTGCCATGATTGCTTGCTTGCTGTTGCGTTGCTCTGTCCTCAAGGAATCAAAAGCTGCTGCTTGTGAGTTGTCTTTTCCTCTTGCACATCTGTTCCCCATGACTGCTGATGGCTTTATAGAAGTCCTCATTGTCCCTCTCACTCTTCTTACTTTCAGTTTCCCAGTTGTCTACAGTGGTGGAAAAAGAGTACTCAGAAATCTAATTTTCAATTTATTTGTTTTTGTTTCCAAATAATGTCCCATCATTTTTCCTCTCAATCTTTTAAAGCCTTCTTGCTCTTTTCATCCCAACCTTTTATAAAATTGAAATAAATTGATTCATGTTACTTCTCACAACATTTTTTTTGCATCACCAGTGTCAGACAGAAAATCATTTTCTATGTTAAAATTAACTAACTGTCCAGACTACTCAGTTTTTTGAATCATCTCTGAACAACCAGGATACTTCCTGATCTTCCTCCTTGTATTGGTCAGGGTTCACTAGATCAACAGAATTCACAGAATGAGCACATGAAAAGGGGATTTACTAGATCAGCCCACAATGCAGTCCTGAGTTCCGACTGCACGTGAAGAGTCAGAGGAATCAGCAGCTGGTCGGGCGTTCTAAGAGCTGGAGCCCCAGGATCGAAGCAACCACCAATTCAGTTCAGTCCAAGATGTGAAGACAAGGAAGCTCTTCGGAGAAACGACGGTGAAGCTTCAGTTCGAAGGCTGGAGGCTTACGATACCAGACAAGAGCAGAAGATCAAGAAGCTCCTCAAGGAAATGGCAGAGTTGGAGACCGACGATCTCAGACGAAAGCAGAAGCGTTCTCTTCAGGAAGAGTCACGGCAGCTTCTATGTGGCTTTCTCCTTCTTTTATCCAAGTCCTGCACCTATCAGAACCCTGCTGCCCACATTTAGGGCAGGACTTCCGGTTCAATCCGCTGTTAGGCAACCAAAGTCACGTGATCTGGGGTGAGTCAAGTTGACAAACCAGACCAACTATCACACTCCTAAAGATCTCGTCTGCATTCTGTGCTACTTTTTTAATTGTTTGTTTGGTTGGAGTTTTAATTTTTAATTCTTCTCAGTATCACACTTTAGTTCACATTCTTCATAGGAGATCAAATGTTCTTTTGTAAATCAAGAGGGAAATGAAGAGAATTATAAAATATTTAGTGTTTAGCACTTGCTGAGCACTGTGTGCTTATTATTAAGTGGTCACTTCTTGGCTGTATTTTACAAAAAAATTTATGTCCTCTCATTCTCACAATAATACTGCAACAGGAAAATATTATAGTGCAAGTTTACAGAGGAAGCCTAGAAAATTAGAGAACATAGCCAGGCAACTGAACCTACCTAGAGCACAGTCTGCATTTGACTAACTCCAAAGACTGCATGGCTCCTCTTGTTTCCCAGTCACTATCAATGAAAGAGATTCTCACACTTCTTCTAGATAAAATACTGAATCAGCTAATTAACTTCTGTTACTCGATAGCACTAAGGAGGCAACATCAAATATAACAGATTATTTCACCAACCTGTTTTCAATTCTACAAAATTGTAGCATTTTAAGTCCATGCAGAAAAACCCTCATAAGAACTAACCATGCCTTATTATCTGACATAGGTCCCAGCATATATGCAGGTCAGTAGCAGGACATATTTCTGAGGGCCACCAAAAACAATTTGACTCAGATTCCTTGATGTGTGCTAAACAGGAATTGCAAAATTAGTTCTTATGTCCCACCATCAGTTTACCTCTCTTTTCTAGTCTCAATTCTATTTGTATTTACACTACAAAATATCCACTTCCTGTGAATTGGTGAGTCTAATGGAATTTCTGGGGAAAGTGGGAATATGTTATATAGGAATTATGTACTAGGTATGAGCTCAAGTTTTAGTGACATAGGACACTAGAAGGAAAGTATCAGATGATACCAACTAATTCAGATTTAGTTACTTTTCTTCCCTATTCACATCTTACCTATAAACCTGATTTTATTTTGATTATTATTATTATTTTGATATTATTATTGTTTCCTATATTGGATATTGAACTCAGGGTTACTCTATCACTGAGATACATTCTCAACTCTTTTGTACTTTTTTTGTTTGAGACAGGGTCTCATTAAGTTGCCCAGGCTGGCCTTGAACTACTGATCTTGCCTCAGCCTCCAGAGTTGCTGAAATTTTGGGTTTGGTCTACCATGCCTGACATATTTTTATATTTTACCATGCCTGACATATAATTTATAGGTTATGGACAAATGACCATTTTAAATATTTACTGCATATGAATACACATAAAAGAAAAGAAATAGCTGGGTGTGATGGCACATGTCTGCAATTCCAATACTTGGAAGACTGAGAAGAATCGCAGGTTCAAGGGCAACCTCAAAAATTTACTGTGAACTGGGCTAAGGTATCTAGATACACCAGGCCCTCAGTGAATGCCCATGGATTAGTCTCATCTGATCTTTCACATCATTCAAGTCTCTCTTCAGTATTATCTCGAATGGAGAGACCTTTTAACTCCTCATTGTTTTTCAGTTAATAGTAACTTCTATTATTTAATGGTGAATTTCATTATTCTATCTTTAAACACTAATTATTCATACTATCTCCAACACAAGTGAAAAGAAAATTGCACACAAATAGGTTCTGATGACATTTGATGCATTGCTTTTACTTAAGGTAAATGTTTCATATATAATTATAATATCGAAATAAATTTTATTAACTTTGAAATACTACAATGTGTCAAATAGAAACAAAAAGTATTAAGACGAAATCATAGTTGAAACAATCATAACATTTTATTATATTATGTGACATGGATATTTTCTGGCATAAAAACATAGCCACATTTCATAATATGAAACTGTAGAGTGGAAAACTCACCAAGGAATATCCTGCCTTCTCCTACAAAACACTTTCATTTTTATTTAATAACTTGTACAATGTTCTTATAAAATATAATTACAAAAATTTTGTTCACAATTACTAAATAAATGGTCTCTGAGATACTTAAAAACTTAACTCATACATTAAATTGCAATCTACAATTTTAATGAAATTTAAATAATTGCAGATTTTGCAGTCATTAGATATGCTAGACACGAAGATTTTCAGTAGGCAAGTTTTCATTAAGGGATAGAGAATTTTTCAGAGAAAAACAGTTTCTGTCAAAATAGCTAATGTATAATATGCAAACAGTTGACATTAACAAGATGGTAAGCTATTATTATTATTATTGAAGATGATTGGAATTTTATAAATAAATATTTTGGGGCTATGGTAATGCATTTCAAAGGGAACAATTCTATTGCAGCTGAGCTAAATCTTAGTTGGACTAAAATAAAAAAAATACTCACATAAAAGTCAATGAGCTTTTATATTAATTGATAATTTCCTAGTATTTCACTTGAATGAAAAATATCTAAAGTTATCTAATCTGAATATACAAAGGTAAATAGCATTTTATGGAATCACTCCATTAAAGATCCTTTGCTTTTCTGTTTCAAATGGTACAAAAGAAATCCCGTGAATGAGATTAATATAATTAGAAAATCTAATGCTTAGTAATGCTTTTACTTATGCTTTTTAATTTTGAATTAAAATAGTGTTTTTTAAATAAAAACATAATTGTTTTCCTTGTAAAACACTTTTAAAGTAAAAGCTATCTCATAGATTGTGAAGTACATGCATGTGAAACAATTAGACATATACATACTATTTACATTTTCTATAAAGAAGACGAAGGTTCCTAGAAAGAATTATGCATATTTATAAGAACTTCTTCAAAGCTCTTATTTAGAAAATTTTTAATTTAGATATTAAATAAATGCAATCATTTTTACAATATTTTATGCAGTGTTCCTAAGAGCAAAGAAATAATTATTGCTAGATTTTGGTCATACAACATGGTAAAATTCAGCCTTATTAACATTCCACACTTATGCATGCATTTCTGCTTACCAACCCTGCTATTCTTATTTCATTTCAAATTCAAAATCTATGATAGCACTCAAGAAAAAAGTAAATTTGCATTTCTAGTGGAGGGATAACATGAGAGGTCTTCCTCTATAAGAGTTGTCTTCACAATTCAATGAAAGACAATATATTTTTCTATATAAACTTATTTATACAATGCTAATTGTGGGAAACTGTTTTAAGTCTAAAAAATATTGGCTTAAGGATTTATAGCTTTTTGCTTGCTTTGGCAGAAGACTGCCTCTCTTGAGGGAACTGAAGACAGTGACCTTGATGCCCCCTCGTTATCTAAGCCGTTTCCTCCTGTTTTACTACATCTTTTGCTTGCTTTGCTTAAAGGTGGAAGACGACCCCAGTTTTGCTCTTGCAAAAATTGCTAGATAACAACTTATCTTCTACAGCATTCCTAACCCCATGATCTACTTCTTAGCCAGAGACAATTAATGATTTGATGACCCAGTCTTAATTCTGTAAATTTGTAATAAAAGGAAGAGCTGAGCTTTGTTGGAGGAGGAGTTTGGCTCTCTTGCCCTTTTCCCTCTCACCTCTTTGAGACCAGGAATAAAGTCTCAGGAGCATGTATTTCATCGCGTTGTCCCGTGCCCTGCTGGTACCAGAGCCCAGCAGCTAATAATTGAAAAACAATAAAAGTAAAGTTATACGTTGACTGATTCTACCCCCTGCACACTCTGATTTCTCAGAAACTTGGAGTTCTACAAATAAATTTGAAAACAGTGTTCCAAAAAAGTATTTTCTTTTTGTTTGTTATAGGAGAGTTGTAACTGATATATTTTCTGCTCATTCTCTAAACCTAAAATGGTTTAAAAATGTATGCAGTGTTGTCATTATTGGCAAGGACAGGTTTGCCTTTGGTTTCCTAAAAACATCATTGCAGAGTGTCCTCATATTTATCCATCTTTCTTTCCTTTTACCTCCCTTCAATATTTTACCTCTTTTATTTTCTTTGCTCTAAGATTATGTATTGGCCAGGGTTCACTAGACTAACAGAATTCACAGAATGAGTATATGGAAAAAGGGATTTATCAAATCAGTCTTACAATTTGAAGCAATGTAGTCCCAAGTTCCAACTGCATGTGGAGAGTCAGAGGAACCAGTAGCTGGTCGAGCGGTCTAAGAGCTGGAGTCTTAGGATCGGAGCAACCACTAATCCAGTCCCAGTCCAAGATGTGAAGATCAGGAAGCTCTTCAGAGAAACGATGGTGAAGTTTCAGTTTGAAGGGCTGGAGGCCGACGATCTCAGATGAGAGCAGAAGATCAAGAAGCTCTTCAGAGAAACGGCGAAGTTCCAGTTTTATGAACTGGAGGCCAACGATCTCAGACGAGAGCAGATGCGTTTTCTTCGGAAAGAGTCTCGCATCCCTCTACGCAGCTTTCTCCTTCTTTTATCTAAGTCCTGCACTTATCAGAACCCTGCTGCCTACATTTAGGGCAGGACTTTCTGTTTAATCTGCTGTTACATAAACCAATTGTCTCATTGACACACCCAAAGTCACATGATCTTGGGTGTGTCATGATCTGGTCAAGTTGACAAATTAGATTAACTATCACAGATTACTTATATGAAAATAAATGTAAAACAAATACCTTCGTGCCATGATATTAGTCTGCAGTCTAGTGATGTTTCATGGCAGTTAGTTATTTTCAAATTCACCCTACTCTGAAAAACTAGTAGGAATTTCGGAAACTCTAACCCAGGATTGCTCCAAGGACAGATTTTCTTGTCTCTCCTAATATCTGTCCCTTCCTTCCAGTTACTCAAGATAAAACCTTGGTGTAACTTTTGACCACTCTCTTTTTCTCATACCTCGTATCCATTGCATCAGGAAGTTCTTTTATCTGTGACATATAAAGAAACCTATCCCTCCTCATCATCTCTATTAGTACAGCCTGTACCAAGCTACTCTCATTTCTAGCATATATTGTTACATTGCTCCCCTATTAATTTATACTCAAGAAAACAACAATGGACAAAGATCTATGACTATTCATAAATCTGCAGTGACTTCCCATTCTCCTAAGAATAAAAATAGAAGCCCGTACCGTTCCTTAGTGAGTCCTTACTGAACTCGCCTCAGTTACCTGTCTGACCTCCCCCTTGTCCCTCCCACTGCTCCAGCTGCACCATTTGTTTACCGGACCTTGAACACATTAGTTATGCTCTGACTCGAAGAATTTTTGTTCTGGCCATTGCCTTTTATGAGAAAACTTTTGTCTCGGGAATACTGAATTGCTGACATCTTGGTTTATATCCAGTCTTCTCAGAAGACACCTTGTCACTGATGCTGCTTTAACCATGCTGTTTTGATTTTCAACCTTCCCCTCCTCTCTTTCTCTTCTAGTAGATATATGATTTCCTTATTTTTTTATTTATTTAATGTCTTCTTTCACTAGGAAATAAAAGTGAAGGGGAAGGACACTTGTCTAATATGTTTAATGATGTATCCTAAGCACCAAACCTAGAGAGGATGGGTATATTGTGTTTAGTGAATATTTGTTAATTGAAAAAAAGGAGGAGACAAACAAATTCATATATGGGCGAAAAATTCATTTTCAATGTCCTCTGAAATGTCGTTCATGCTTTCTACATTCTAGCCAAACAACCATTTTCGACTCTGAGTTAACGCAGTGTGCTGCAGCCGTTGATGGTGAATCTGTGCTAGAGACCACCATCCACTCCAGCATTACAATCACCCAGGACATGAACCGAGGGGCATTGGGATAATATAGAACATTGCAAACACAATGGGATCTGCACATGCTATACCAGTATTTGAGTGATAAAACTGAGCATTGAGAATAATGAACTCAGAGTATAAACAGTGGATTTGTACCCCTTCGCTAGTAAAAGCTACTGTTAATAACCATGACTACAGATACTAAGAGAAAATAAAAGCTGCCAACAATATTTATTTTTTATTGATCTGTAAAAGAAACACTGAGTAGTCTTAAGATCCTAATATGTTACATATGTAAAATTTGAATTGGTGTGGGTTGAAATCATTACAAAATTCCCCAAGTATATGACTGTTATTTAAACTACATATTTTTCTGGTGACTCTTATAGAATTAAATATTTATTATTCATATCATTCCTGGGTTTGTTATTAGAACTACTGAGCTAATTGCATAATGATAAAAATCATAGAAGAAAGATTAGGTGACCTGTCAAAGGACAAATGGTGCTTCAAGGGTAGAACAAAAGAAAGATTACTTTTAAAATATTTACATGTGCAATACCATAAGATCTTCTCTTCCCCTCAAATCTATTAGTACTTTAGTTTTTTAAACCATTACAGAAATGTACACTGCTAATGTCTCTGTTTTTAAACTGCTTTAACATATGAAAAGTAAACTGAAGCTTAAAAAGGATTTTTAAAAAAGTCAGGATTTGAAATATGTGAACTAGGTTTTATTTTTTAAATGTTTGGGTACCTTCCACATGGTAATATTATTGCCCAGCGGTGAGGTTGTTTGTCATAAAGTTTGAAAAGGTTACTGCATGACCACTCAAAGGAAATGTAAAACACTTAAACCTGTGCTCGCGTTTAGAAACAGAAAGCTATTCGTTATATTTCACATTCTCTCTCTCCACTTGTCTTCAAACACAATAATCTTGATGGATCCAACATCAACCGTATTCTATGAATATTTCTGGAAAGCAAATACAGCAATATCAAGCAACTGCTGCTTAAGGGCGACTTCAGTTCATCTTTCTTCCTATTACATTTTCCTGTTTTTTGACATAGGTATTACTTTTATAGCAGTTCTCAATGTAAAATATTACTTCACAGTACTGAAAGCAAAAAGCTCAATAGAGCTATTTCATTTTGAGTTTTGCCATGCAATACATGAGGCCACCCATGAGTCACAACTTTCCAGTTCTTGCTAGCTTATAGAAATCACTCAACATGTGCATGTGGAAGCCTCTGAAACTGGCCTGCATACATGATATAATCTGTTTCCTTTTCTTTTCCTTCAAATTTAATGGGCTGCAAATATTCTGATTTCCCACCCTCATACACTAACCAATCATGATGTTGAGTTAATCAAATTGTATGGATGTCTAACTTCAAAAATCATCCCAATTCCCTCCTCTGTTTTTGATACTTTTATTTGTGCATTGCAATTATACATCAGAGATGAGGTTCAATGTGATAAAACACACATGCACACAGTTTTTGGTGCATTCCCCTCCTCCCTCCCTGTACATGCTAAGGAAAATGGTAGTAATACTTGTATATAATGCCAAAACATAATCTGAGCTGTTTCCTTCCTCAATTTTCCCGTTCCCTCTCTCCACCACCCTCCCCCAAACCCCTTACACCATTCTCCAGGTCTCTTGCCACATTTATCCAAAGTCCCTTATGCTTCTTGTTTTCTCTCTAGTTTCCACATATGAAAGCAAACATAGGGTCCTGGACTTTCTGAGACTCGCCGATCTCTTCATTCTTTCTAAGTGCTACTGATAATAGTCGGCAATTCCCTGCATCCTTTTTTATCTGTCCTTTATCATAGCTCTGAGACATATTTAATTAACATTTCTCATTCTTTCCTGTGGCAAAGTAATATTTCTAAGACTTCCTATTACAAGAGAATATACATAAATAAGAATAAAATATTTTTCTGAGTTTCAATATTATCAATAAGTGGGCATTTCAAAAACATTGTCATCTTAATTATTTTCACATAGATGAATGCCTCTGGAAACATATTCAGTTTGTCAAAATTACTAAAAAATGGAATAGTACAATTAATTTCAATTCTATAACTACACTTAGTCCTAATATTTTGATTTTATTAAACTGTAAATAGAATGTTATCTTCATCATTGGGAAATGAATCCTTCCTTTAATAAAAAGTTTAAAGAGTTTTTTACCCCAAATTTAATAATCCTACACATAAATTAATAAGAATGTATAAATCTAACATTTGAAGAGAACTTCAAAAGAGGAAACTTGAAATGATCAATTTTTTTTTTTTGTAGTAGTACCGGGGATTGAACCGAGGGGTGTTCTACCTCGGCGCTACACACCCGGCCCTATTTTTTTATACTTTATTTTGAAACCAGGTCTCACGAAGTTGCGGAGGGCCTCACTAGGTAGAGAGAGAGAGAGAGAGAGAGAGAGACAGAGAGAAACAGAGAGAGAGGGAGGGAGGGAGGGAGAGAGAGACAGACAGACAGGGAGAGAGAGAGAGAGAGAGAGAGAGAGCTGAGGCTGGCCGCGAACCCGGATCCTCTGGTCTCCGTCTCCCAAAGTACTGGGATTACAAGCGTGCGCCACCACGCCTGGCTTTGAAATCATCAATTTCAAAAGAATAAATCTGGGGATCAATGAAAGAATACACATTTCAAGGTCATAAAGGTAGTAAGAGGCCAGAGCTGGAACAAAAATATCTCATAAAGTTTTTAATTTATTGAATCATCACCTTACTCTTCACTAAAATTGTTCAAAATTGTATTTTCTGTTATAAAAAATATCAGTATCTGTGGTTTCACTCAGCTCGTAGAAACAGTTGATATTTTTAAAATGTTATTATAGTATAAAATATATTCAATAATGTGCAAGTTTCTTAAATGTTTCGATCAGCTTTTTTTTACTATACCGTAACTCCTGAGATAAATCAACACAATAAAAGAAAAGGTTTGAAGTCCCCTATTGCTCCCTTCCATAACAATTCTATGTCTTTTAAGGGTAATTCCTTACTCTAAGGAATGTTTCAAGGGTAATCCCTTACTCTAACATTATAACTTTTCCTGTTCTTATATTTTACATAAGTCAAATTATGAAGTGTATGTTCCTTTATATTTTCTTTTTTCTGTTCTATTTATGAGATCCACCCATATTTCCTCATTGCTGTACAGTGGTCCATAGGGTAAGTATATCAAATTTTTTTACTCATTCTATTTGTTATGTTAATTTTGTAGTTCACATTTTAAAGACAGTATCAATAGTACTATAATAAATACTACTGTGCAGGATTTTTAATGAACACACAGGCATTTTTTGCTGAATATTTATATAGGCTGAATCATATGATTCTCCCCAAAATGTATGTGTTGAAATCCTAACCTCCAGTATTTTGGGATGTGACCATATT
The DNA here is from genome assembly GCA_004027185.1 of Glis glis. Classification (NCBI taxonomy): domain Eukaryota; kingdom Metazoa; phylum Chordata; class Mammalia; order Rodentia; family Gliridae; genus Glis; species Glis glis. Next base: position 25,961 of record PVJS01016325.1, read on the forward strand.
TGGATAATCTTTACAGAGGTAATTAAGTTAAAATGAGGTCAAAGGGATAGGCCCTATTCCAATATGGATGTTGTCCTCTTTAGAAAAGGAAATATGGACACAGACACAGAGTGATGGAAGACACTGTGAAGCCAGGGGAAGGAGATGGCCATCTATAACCCACAGAGGGAGGTCTGCAGCAGACCCTACGTCATGCTCTCAGAAACAGTCTTGATCGCCCGGCGTGGTGGCGCACGCTTGTAATCCCAGTACTTCGGGAGGCGGAGACCAGAGGATCTGGGTTCGCAGCCAGCCTCAGCTTGCGCGCGCGCACACACACGCTCTCTCTCTCTCTCTCCCTGTCTCTCTCTCTCTCTATTTAGTGAGGCCCTCCACAACTTCATGAGACCCGGTCTCAAAATAAAGTATAAAAAAATAGGGCTGGGGGCGTAGCGCGGAGGTAGAACACCCCTGGGTTCAATCCCCGGTACCACAAAAACAAACAAAAAGAAACAGTCTTGATCTTAAAATTATATCCTCCACAACTATAAGAAAGTAGATTCTAATCTTTAGGTCATCCACACTAAAGTATTTTTAAATGCAGCCCTACCTACCAAATATATCTAATATATTTAATATATCGAATATATCTAATATTAGTTCCAAATATATCTAGAATATACTTCTAAGAAAAGAATGACTAGTTGGATGTTTGCATATGTTTAATTTTAATGACAAAGTTTTCTAACACTATTATATAGATCTTCATTTTTTCCTAGCAATGCATCAGCATATCTGATGTTAAAAAGCTTCTCTATGTATTTTCATATTTTCTTTCTCATTACTCCTTTCTGCTGGGAGTGAAGTGGTATCTCATGGTTACATTTAGCATTCCTATGGTTACAAATGTTGCTTATATTTTCACATGCTCAACTGCAATTTGGATATCTGCTTTGATACTAAGCCTCTTTCCATTGCTGTGTATTTATCTGCATCTCTTAAATTTAAGGAGAGTTGACTCTAGTTTATTTGCTTAGCTGAGGTATAATCTCTTTATATGCAGCATTGCTGTCAGCTATATAGCTTATCCTTTGCAAAATCTCCCATATGGAAAAAGCAAGAAAGTTTGAGATATATCTCTTAGTTGATCACTTTGAGTTATGTTTAAAATTTGACATTATCTCTTCACTGTGTTATAATTTTTCCCTAAACCAGAGAGTTACTATTGATCCTTTTTGTGTTTTCTAGTGAATTTTACTATTATTTATACTATAACCTTGTATTTTACTCTCATTAATTTACTCTCTATTAATTTTCTCTTGGATAAAATGTTTAACTCTTGAGTGTACAGGCTGCGGAATATTTGAATCATGGTGACTGATTTTTTTCTAGTAAGGGAAGATGTACAGAATATTTTTGGTATCCTGCTGCATTCAGATTTCAAAGAACTGAATGAGGTTGTGACTTAACTGAGTCCACCAAATAACATTAAGACTAACATTATGACTATGATGTGAAACAAATACTTCCCTTGGGGGTCTATTGGCTTAACTCTTTGGAAATAAGAACATGATCTTTGGAGCTTTTGATATGGTTATAATTTGTTAAAAATAAGGGGAAAATACAATGATTCCTCACTAGTCGCTTATTCAATAGTTTATAACAAATACAATTTATAATTTGTTGAGATCAATTGTTTTCTTTTTTCATGACATGGTAAATGTTTAAGAACAGTCTTGTTCTTGAGGGTATCCACTGAAAAGTAGACACACAAATCACACTGGGTAAAGCAATAGGAATCTAATTTCAAGGAAGTACACAAACTTTTAAAATTATACTCATGCACTTATAACATGTAATTTATCATTATTTCCTACTATTTAAAAATATACCATGTCATTTCAAAACCTTGCTTACTCTTTTTGAGCTCTAAAATGCATCCTAGAAGATTATTTACATAAAGTAGTTTATGAAATTTTACTTCCTTTTTCAACTTAGTCATTTTCTAAAATGAATATTTTGATTAGTTTTCTGATAAAACTTGCTGCCAGCTCTAAAATACCTAGCCTATTTTTAATTATGTAAAATATTATTCCAACTGGAGAAATATTTAGAAATCTGGGAAAAATATATTTTTGTTTTCACCACATTGGTGCCAGTTGAAAACCAGAAATAAAATATATAAAAGAAAATGGGCTTTGTAAACAGCCTGTGCTATCTTTCAATATCTAATGGTAATATATAAGAATATAAACAAAGCATCTTATGACACCCCTGCACCTACTTTCTCTACCCACTAATTCCTAGTTCTTTCTCAAAGATGAGAAAAAGTAAATTGATTATCCAGATTCCAAGAGAATAGGAAGAAATGCTGGATTTTAAAGATACAAAGTGGTGTAGGGTAGTTTCTCTTATTTTTTTTCCCCCTATGGTTTGCTGAAATATCAGCTAGCTTGTTGTAATGGAGCTCTTGAAAGACTTAATAAGAAAATCTCAGCAGAACACCTTAGGGTGTTGAAGCAAATTTGTGTCTTAATTTGCAGTTAAATATGATTCCTTGACAATAGCTTTTTTTTTTTTTTTTTTGCGGTACGGGGGATTGAACCCAGAGGTGTTCTATCTCCGCGCTACACCCCCGGCCCTATTTTTTATACTTTATTTTGAAACCCGATCTCACGAAGTTGCAGAGGGCCTCACTAAGTAGATAAGGCTGGCCGTGAATCTGTATCCTCCGGTCTCCGCCTCCCAAGTACTGGGATTACAAGCGTGCGCCACCACGCCCGGCCTAGCTTTTTTCTTGATATAGGTGGTAGAAACTGAATATTAAACATGAAATATCAAGTAGTCATTGGTACCTGATTTTTTTATTAACTAATTATTTTATAATCTACGGAGCCATTCATTTTAGTGAAAAGAATAATGACAAATCATAAAATGGCTGTGGTAAATTTGATATTAGACCTGAGTATATTTGAATTCTCAAGTAAATTGCATAGGTAAGTTTCTCATATTTCACAATAGCTATTTTTGCCTCTCGCCACTCCTTCCTCAATTGATTCTTTTATCCTCGTGAGAAGCTCTCCATGACAAGTTTGCAGATTAATAAAAAGTAAGATGGTGTATTGGTTTCCTATTTCTTAATAGGAAACCTAATACAATGCCGATTTTTTTAAAAAAATTGGTAGTTCTGGAGAAGTCCAAACTGATTATCACTGGACTAAAATCAAGATATTAACAGGGCCACATTTATTCTGTGAGCTCTAAATAAAATTGTGATTTTTTTTTTATACTTTACAGATGTTAGAGTTCTCCTACATTCTTAACTTACGGTACATTTCTCCTTCTTTAAAGCCAGTAGAACAGCATGATATCTTCAAATTTCTCCCTGACTGAGACAATCTTTCCTCACTGTTTTTCTTATAAGGACCATTGTGAGTATTTTAGACCTATCTGGATCATCAAGATACTCTTTTAATCTCCAGGTCAATTGGTTAACAAGTTTAATTATATCTATAACATAAATTCTTCCATGACATGTGGAGTGGACTGAATATTTGTTTCCCCCCAAAGTTCATATGTTGAAATAATAACTCTTAATTCAATGGTACTAGTAGGTAAGGCTTTTGAAGGAAATTATTTCATAAATCTGGGGCTCTCATGAATTGGCTTATCATACTTATAAAAAGAACCCAAGGGAGTTCTCTGGCCTCCTTTCTGCCATGTGAGTATACATGAAAAAGATGACCGTCTATGAACCAGGAATCTATGACTCCCCAGACCTCAAATGTACTGGCCCCTTGATTTTGGGCTCTCTATTCTCCAGAACTGTGAGAAATAAGTATTTGATATTTAAGCCACGTAAAGGGAAACTTTCTTTCTTTCTTTCTTTCTTTTTTTGGACTGGGGATTGAACTCAGACACATTCTACCTCTGAGCTACACCCCCAGCCCTATTTTACTTTTTCATTTTGAAACAGAGTCTCACTAAGTTGCTGAGGGCCTTGCTAAGTTACTGAAGCTGGCCTGGAACCTGAGATCCTCCAGCTTCCCAAGTATCTGGATTACAGGCCTGCACCACCAGATCAGATGCTACAGGGATACATTCTGAAAAATGTGTTGTTAGGCAAAAGTTGTTGTGCAAACATAATAGAATGTACTTAAACAAAGAGGTCTGTAAGCAATATAATCTTATCGGACTACCATCATGTATACGGACCCTCATCAAGTGAAATATTGTTATGTAATACATGACTAGTGCTTTGCTGTAGTAGCTAAAATGTACTAACACATCATATAGCATAAGATATTGACAGATTCTTGGGATTAGAAGGTGTGAATCTCTAGGGGTCATTTTATCATCATCATCATCATCATCATCATCATCATCATCATCATTATTTTGCAGTACTGGGGATTAAACCCAGGGGCATTCTACCTCTGAGCTACACCCCAGCCCTATTTTTTGTTGAAACAGGGTCTCACTAAGTTGTGGAGGGCCTTACTACGTAGCTGAGGCTGGCTGTGAACCTTCAATCCTACTGTCTCAACCTCCCAAGTACTGGGATTACAAGCATTCACCACCATGTCCAGCCCTGGGGGTCATTATTTTGACTAACACATGACATTGCACAATCTGTAAATGCCAGTTAGAAGTAGGTACTAAAATAGTATAACAACTTTCAGATATAGTCCTCAAAAGCAAGTAGAAAGAAAATGATATCAGTAGGCAGAAGTTCAAGAAATATATTTGTTTCTGATTTTGTATGACTGTTTAAAAGGCCAATAATATAGCTATCTATACTTTTGTCAACATTTCCCCATGTAACAATGGAATTTGAATATTTCCCGATTGGAGAATTGGTTAACAAATTGGTCAGGGGAAGAGATATATAAGTATTTTGTTCAAATTTTCTACAGAACAAGAATGCATCTAAAATAACTGATAAATTATTATATTCCATGCAAATTTCACTTATATCCATATATACATCATTAATTATGAAATAAATCAGTCTTTTTCCCTAGACATGCAGGTATTTTCTCAGTGGACCAATATGTAAACGGGTCGTGATGGCAGAGATGCAGCTTCCACCTGAGTTTAACATGAATTGCCTCTCACCAAGCCTAATTGTATTAATGCAAGGTTAAACGCCAAGACTCTGTGCAGTGGAGGTTAACATTGAACCCTGGGAAATAATGCTATTAGGCAGTGAGAGAACTTGTATGGTAACAGATATCAAGATGTTTGTATTGAATCCATCAAAACACAAAGAAGGTAGGAAAATTTGAAGCCCATTCAAGACCTCCTGACCCAACATCTCATTCTAATAAGCTTCTAATGTTGTGTGTGCCCTAAATTGGAGAAGCAGCTGTCCAGAATATGAGTAATGCCTCTCTGTAGCGCGTTCTCTCTCTCTCTCTCCCTCCCTCTGTCTCTCTCTCTCTACCTAGTGAGGCCCTCCGCAACTTCGTGAGACCCAGTTTCAAAATAAAGCATAAAAAATAGGGCCGGGGGCGTAGTGTGGAGGTAGAACACCCCTGGGTTCAATCCCCGGTACCGCAAAAAAAAAAAAAAAAAATCAAAGAAAATTGAGCAAACTTATCACATTTTTAATGGCACATAGAAGCTCTAAGCTACCAAACTGGGGAATGATCATGATGAGGCCTTCTCAAAATTTAAAGTAAATGCAAATTATCTGGGGAGTTTGTTAGAATTCAGAAGTCTGGGGGAGAAATAGAAGTGAATAATTTTATAAAGACTTCCATGTATCACCGATGTTGCTAGAAAATACTATACTTTGAAGAGCAATGATGATGATGATGATGTAATGATGCTATTGTTGTTGCTGCTGCTGCTGATAATGATTTTTGTCATGAAAACATGATAATCTTAAGTTTTCCATGATACATAAATATTTTATGTTTCCTAAATATAATTTGTCTTTTTATGAATATCTTCAAAGTTTATTTATTGTTTATTGGTGTGTAATAATTGTACAGAATAGTGAATTTCATTACAGCATATTCATGTATTTTTCTATAATTAAAAAATTTACCTATGATTCAGAAAGTAACTCATAATAAGATATTTTAAATTCATTACCATTTAAAAAGCCACTTAGGAAAATGTTAGTGATATAAACATATATTAAACTCATGTAAGAATATCACCATTCTCACCAGGTTTATCCCATGATCACAAGGATGGGCTAATATATTAATTAAGCACATTAGCCTGTGTAATTCAATATTGACAAGGATTAACCATGCAAAAATAAGTAAAGGGTAAGGGTAAAGCTATAAATTTCATCTATCAATCCAAGTTTCATCTTCATATAAATGTTTCACAGCTTAACATTTTAGTTTTTATATTTCACTCCAATGATTGGGGGTTTTCATTCTAATTAGCCCATTTTTTCAGAATAAATACCTTCTGAGACTGAGAAGCACTAAGTTGTGATAATGTGTTGCTTGTTTTACCAAAAATAACTCCTTACTTCTGGTATTTCCTGTGAAATCAGTCCCTTGGAAAGGAACAAAATATCAGGGATTGTTTGGAAAATTGCACTTCTGTGCAATGCTTTTTTACTTTTTAAATGCCTAGCTAGAAAAGAAATGGCTATGATTCTCTGGGCCCTCCATGAATCAGAGCAAAATATCAGAGAATCCATAAGTGCATCATTTCAATATATTTGAAATCTATTATTTCCCAGGTATTTACCACACTACAGAGACAAATATCAGATATAGGCTTTTCTTCAATCAATGAGTCAATTTATTATCCAATTAAAATGCACTAAATATCATAAATTCTAAATCAAAACTCATGTCTACATTTACATATCAAGAATTCAGCTAGGAATCCATTTGGTCTTGAACTTTTCTATTTTGGAAGCCTCTTCATTGCTGTGTCAGTCTATCTCTCTGTTGGCAATTGGTCTGTTTAGGTAATCAAGTGAGATTTATCCCAAGTATGTAAGAATGTTTCAACATAAGCAAAATAATAAATGTAACATTACATTAGCAGAAGGAAGGACAAAAATCTATATGATTACCTCAATAGATGCAATAAAAGGCATTTGACAAAGTGCAACATCATTTCATGATAAAAATTCTCAACAACATAATTTTAGAAGAAATGTACCTCAACACAATAAAGGCTGTGTACAAGAATACCAAAGCTAATATCATATTCAATGATGAAAAGGTGAAAGTTTATTTTCTTAAACCAAAACCAAGGATACCACTCTTGCCACTTAATTTAACAGTAGTGGAAGTCTTAGCAAGATTAATTAGTCAGGAAAGATATAAAAGATATCCATGTCAGAATGAAAGAGTTTAAATTGTTTCTGTTTTCACGTGACATTTAAATTCAATGAACCCTAAAGACTTCACCAAAACTCTTAGTAATAACCAATTAATTCAGCAAATTTATATCACACACAATCAACACATAAAAATAAAAATATTCCTGTTCACCAACAATGAACTGTCTGAATAAGAAATCAACAAATGATGCCATTTACAATAACAATAAAATAAAATACTGAGAAGTAAATTTAAACAAGGATGTGATAGATTTGTCCACTGAAAACAATAAGGCATTGAAAACTATAAAAGAAAGTAAGTACACACAAGTAAATGGAAATATATCCTATGTTAATGGATTGAAAAAGGTTAATATCCAAAATTCACATATAACTTAAATAATCCACAGATTCAAAATAATTCCTAACTTAATACCAATAACATTTTCACAAAACCAGAAAAAATAGTTCAAAACTATGTTGGAACCACAAAAGACTCAAAATAGCCAAAGTGATCTTGAACAACAACAACAACAAAGTCACAATCAAAGGCTGAAATGCCTGTCAATGTGTAAAGAAAATGTGTGGCACAAACATTTGGATGTTATTCAAATTATGGAACTTCTTACTTTATAGTTCTGAAGATTTTTAACATGTGTATTAGATTTATCAAACCCTGTTTCTTTGTTAACTGATATGTATCTTCATGTGAGAGATTACATTGATTTATTTTCAAATGTTGAATCATTCTTACATATATGTAATGAATCCCACTTTGTCTTGCTGTATAATTATTTTTACACATATTTTGTTCATAGTTTGTTGAGGACTTTTGTGAATAAGTTCATGAGAAATATTGGTCTAGAAATTTTCTGTATTTTTTTCCAACTATCCTTATCTGGTTTACTGGTTTTGAAAAACCAGCCTCAAAATTTGGAGGGGAAGTGCTTTTCATCTTCTGTATTCTGGAAGAGATAATGTAAAAAAAAGTTATTGTTTTCATATTTCAGCTTGGAAAGTGTGATAGTTAAAATAATTTGTCAACTTGACCGGATCATGACACACCCAAGATCATGTGACTTTGGGTGTGTAACAGCAGATTAAACAGAAAGTCCTGCCCTAAATGTAGGCAGCAGGGTTCTGATAGGTGCAGGACTTAGATAAAAGAAGGAGAAAGCCGTGTAGAGGGATGCGCGACTTTCCGAAGAAAACGCATCTGCTCTCGTCTGAAATTGTGGGCCTCCAGCCATTCGAACTGAAACTTCACCATTGTTTCTCCGAAGAGCTCTTAGACTGCTCGACCAGGTACTGGTTCCTCTGACTCTCCACGTGCAGTCGGAACTCGGGACTACATTGTAAGCTGATCTGATAAACCCCTTTTTCCATATACTCATTCTGTGAATTCTGTTAGTCTCGTGAACCCTGACCAATACAGAAAGGGTTTTGTGTGTGTGTGTGTGTGTGTGTGTGTGTGTGTATGTGTGTGGTACTGGGGATCAAACCCAGAGGCTACACCTCCAGCCTGATTTCATTTCTTATTTTGAAACAGGGTCTCACTAGGTTGATGAGAGAGTCTCACTACTTGCTGAGGCTGTCCTCGAACCTGTGATCCTTCTATCTCAGCCTCCCAAGTACTGGGATTACAAGCATGCACCACCACGCCCAGCTTTTGGCTTGGAAAGTTTCTATTACCCCTTCTTTAAGCTCCCTGATTCTTTCCTTGGCCCCATTAAATCTTTTGATGCATCTATCCTTTTCAATCTTTCATAAAGTCACCATTTTTGCTTATATTATCCTTTTTTATGTTGTATATTTTTCCATTATGACTCTTAACATATTTATCACAATTGTTTTAAATTTCTTGTCTACTCGTTCCAAAATTCCTTTCAATATCTGAGTATGTTTTCATTGACATGCTATCTCTTCAGATTATGTTTTTCTTACCTTTTTCATGTCTTTTACTTTTCAAATAAATGTCTGATGCATTGCATCAGATAACAGAAACTGAATCTGTCTAAGAGTTTGGCTATGTTAAATTTTTGTTGTAGCTATAGGCACCGGAGACTTCAAATTCCTTTAGTGTTCTTCTCAATGTCTCTTTTCCTGACTTTAGGCTTTCTTAAGTATGTTTCAGAGAGTCTGTGTCTTGTGGCTCTTCAGTTGTAGCTCACAACAGGAGTCCCCCTGGGGTTTAGGAGGAACCTGAGAATGTTGGGGAGTACAATGGTTTGGATTTAGAATATCTCTCTAGCCCTCACAGAAACAAGGTAGCAATGTTGGAAGTGAAGCTTGGTTGCTATGGTGGGTTCCTGAAGGTGTGGCTTTGGGGATTAAAGGTTCTTACTCCCCTTGTTCTTTCTCTTGCTTCTGACCTCCATTATGTGAGAGCAGAGCCTTGCTCACTCCCTCTCTTTGCTTCCTGCCACCATGCCCTGAGCTCCACAGACCTGGCATGACATGAACTGTACTCTGAAATCTCTGAAATCTCTAGAACTGTGAGCAAATAAATCTTCCTTCCTCTAAATCATGTATGATCAGGCTTATTGGGTCACAGCAGTGAGAATGTTGAGTGAGAAAGGGAGCATTGTATAATTCTCTAATTCAGTCTCACTGTTTCAGTGGGGTTTTGATTTTCACAATATTTCTCAGGTGTTGTAGCTTTCTCTCCCATGGTCCTTACTCACTTCTCTAGCAACAGCATTTCCCAATCAATTTTCCAGAACTGCTAATCTCTGTTGACTATATTTTTCCTTATGTGAAACAGAAAGTTTGTAGCCAGAGCCAAGAGGAGATCTTTATCAAATCTTCACTGTGAGATACTGCTAGACTTTCTGGAAGTAAAGCCCACCAAAGTGTGGAACCCTTTCTTAGACTGCTGTTCCCAGGAATTTCTTACTCAAAGGTTGGTCCACACTCAGCCTCCAGAAATTCCTCTAAATTACCTTTTAAATGTTCCTATAAATTTATTTTTCTCTGTGTACATTCCTTTCTCTCAAGATTTCCAGATAAGAGTTTTTCCTTCGACCTCAGTTCTCTTATGTCCAAGAGTGTTGACTTTCAAGTGCTTTAAAGTCTGAAACTTTTAAAGAAACTAAAACCAGAAGTCCTTTACCTTTAAAATCAAAGTAGAAAAGTTTGATAATAACAAAAGCTTTTATTCTTCTTTATGTCTCTTAAAATTACCTTTGAGTAACTATAGAAAACACATTTTTACTCAAATAAATGAATGCACATGTTGTAGGAAACATATTATGAATAGTCATTATAAGCCTTTCAGAGAATTTGACTTGAAAGATGCACAGAACTACTTCAGAAATTTTTTTGAACAGTCTCAAACAGAATAATTTGTGTAATCCATAGAACCCAACTTAGCCTTTAATTAAATACTGCATACTATTTGTGGCACAATTTTACTAATTTCTAATTCTTTGTAGATAATACCTACATATCACTTAATGAATTAAAATATTACTGAATACATCATATGATTTACAATATGTTGTGAAATAGATTATGAAATAGCAAACCCAGGTACATGTCTGTTGGGTGTCAAGGAAGAGCAAAGGTATTCTTGGAGACTTTCTTTCAAAGAGATGACTGATTCTTTCCCAAATTTGGGATTTTAGAAAGTTGTCATAGTATTAGCCATTCTAAGAGTGCTGGTGGGTTCTATACAGTGCTGGTGGGTTCTATACATGATGTTTCAACAATGCCTTTCTTTATTTGCATGATTAGTAAATATTGACATCATTGGTCATACTTGAAAGCTGATTTCTTATATGAATTTTGTGTAGGAAAGAGAGTTGATTGTTCATTAATTTCTCTATTAATTAAATGTATCTTTAAAGGTGATAATTTTATATGTTGGGATAATTATTATAATTATCCTTACATATAAGGATAAATATTTAGCATAACACAAGGCTATCAAAAGTTATCAGGAAAGATATAATACTTCCTTAAGTATAATGAAGATAACAACATCCATCATCTGGTACTTGTGGTATTTTCAGTTTTGATATTTTTCACTTGAAAGAGAATACATTTCATTTCTTATTTGAAAATATTTATTCTGATTAGTAAAGCTAATTAATTAACTATGGATATACTGAAAATGTTTTTTTGACCTTGGAAAATGAAAGTTGTATATTACGACATATCTAGGACAATGGACATTTTCATAATATAAACCATGAGAAGACACTTGGTATGATTAATGTGATACTTTTAAAAAGAATTAAGAGCTTAAAAAGACCATATGTTGCCGGGCGTGGTGGCACACGCTTGTAATCCCAGTACTTTGGGGGCCGGAGACTGGAGGATCTGGGTTCGCGGCCAGCCTCAGCTCTCTCTCTCTCTCTCTCTCTCTCTCTCTCTCCCT
>PVJS01016326.1:0-37624 GCA_004027185.1 Glis glis
AGGGCCAGGGGTGTAGCGTGGAGGTAGAACGCCCCTGCGTTCAATCCCCGGTACCGCAAAAAAAAAAAAAAAAAAAAAAAGACCAGTCTGGGATCTATTGAGTTTCTTCAGAGACCTAGAAAATAGAAAGAATTCTAAACCACTTGGGGGACATTTATGAAATGGAAAATTTATCACAGTATATGGAAACATTCTCTAACAATTCAGGCTAATGACAAACACAACTGGTTGCCTATTGACTGCATTCCACAGGGGTGTGAACTTGTATGTGTTTGGTAGACAATCTGTCTCTGCTCAGTTTAGGATTTGCTTATTGTTCTTGGTGATTCATTCTATCATCTATCTATCTATCTATCTATCATCTATCATCACCATCTATCATCATCTATCTTATCCTCCATGGGACACAATGAACTTCTTTAATCTGATGACTTTCTTCAGTTCTGGAAAATTCTTAGCCATTATTTCAAATACATTCTTTCTGCCATCAAACCTTCTTAGTCTATTCTTTTTAATCTCAAGATATTTTTATCTCTGTTTGTGCATTGTGGTTACTCAACCCTATTTTCACTTTTCTTAGTTTTTGTCCTAGCTTTCTATGATCTGTTATATAATTACTTTGAGAGTATTTTTTAAACTTAAATTTCAAAAACTGTTAACAAAAGTTCTGCATGGTTCTTTTTCAGAACTGCCCATATATATTTTTTCTCCCCCAAATCAGATCTGCATTTTGTGTTTTCATGTAAGGCAATAAAAAAGTCTTCTAAAGGGACTTTCTAAAAGTATAACTGTGGCTTTTTTCTAATGTTTTATTTTTGTTTACATTTATAGTAATACATATCTCAAAGCTTGGGTATTTCTGGGAACCTTAATTCTATTAGCCCTTATTGGTTTATGAGAAAAGTAAACACATGTCCAACCCTCATATTTGCAGAGCAAAGACACAGTAGCTCGCCTGAGAATTGGTGTATACTTTAACTGAACCTCTTTGTTTCCAAAGATCTCAGAGGCTTGAAAAGTTGTCCAATCTTCTTAACAGCTGAGAGGGACTGGAAATCAGGCAAGTCTATCACAATTTAAGGGCCTACTTCATGGTCAGGATGCTCCCATCGCCATGTCACCAGCAGCTAAAATGTGGGTCCTGTTGAGACTGTTTATAGAGAAAAACAGATAAGAACCCAGATAAGGCCTCAGGTGCAGAGGTAAAGGAGCTGCCCTTCTGAACAGCAGTGTGGAATTCTTTCCCACTAAATCACATTTTGTCTTCTCAAATACATTTAGATTTTCTTATGTAATCTTGCCTCATTTTATTTTTTGTTTGTTTGCTCATTTCATAATAGATGGTTTAAGGTTAAAACCTAATAGAGCACTTATCACATCTTAATTTTCAGTAAAAGAAAATGATAAGGAGGACTTTACATAAAATATGTCTACTTATTATCTTTTAATGCCAATACCATGTTTAAAAAGAGATCTTATTGAAAGAATTATTTTTCAATCTAAATTTGTCCTAATCTCATAAATCCCAACTAAACAGTATAATTATTTGTATAATGAGTAATAAAATAAAACAAAAATAAATTCAGTACTTTGGACCCTGTGGACTCATTAGTTTTGCAGTTTGCGCTCATCATTTTATTATTCCTGTGTGTGTTTTCAACAAACATGTGCCTGAACTGTGCTGGGCGCTAGAGATAAAAACATCTCCAACCTGAGGTCCTTAGAAGTTATGGAGAGTCATAAACAAGTAGATTAACTGTTAGCAAAAATAAAAAGATAATTTCTAAGATAGAAATAGCCTGGGGACTCTAAGAGGACAAAGAAAAACATGGTAATGAGCCTGGAAAAGGTTAAAGCAGACTTAGCACTAGGCAAGGGCCTTTAGTGGTGCAGTTCTGTCTGTGCAGAGCACCCCTCAGCCCAGCAGTGCTGTTCCCGCTGTGGAGCAGGGGCATGTGTGCAGTTTGGAGTTGTCACAAAGACTGGGCAGAGTGCCATATGCATTTGACGGACATGGGCTAGACTAAGATGTCCTGCCATGAGAGGAGATTCCTGCATAATAAAGAAGTATCTTGCAACTCACATGACTTCTTAAAATGTGTATTTAAATTCAGCTATGTTATATATATATATATATATATATATATATATATATGTATGTGTATGTGTGTATCCACAAAAAATCTTTTGCAGAGTTTATTTACTAAATTTTTCAGAAATAAAACCACTGTGTAAATTAAGAAAAGATTGGGTTTTGTTTTGTTTTACTTTTCTAAGAGTAGTCCATCATCTTATCCACAAAAGCACTGCTCATGATATTGGGGAGCCCAGCGCAACACTTTGTATCTTTCTGCATTCTCAACTGTCCCATTCTGAGTCCCAAGAGTATGTGTCTGTGCATATAATTTTAAGAGATATGATGACTGCTTTGACAACACTCAATTCCAAATTGAAAATCCCAGATTTATTTATCAGTAATAGATGCAAGAACTGACCACTTCTTATATCTTCAAGTGTAGATGATTCCAAGCATTTATATATTTAAATATATATCATTTTTAGCCGGGTGTGGTGGCGCACACTTGTAATCCCAGTACTTTGGGAGGCGGAGACCAGAGGATCTGGGTTCGCGGCCAGCCTCAGTTCTCTCTCTCTCTCTCTCCCTGTCTCTCTCTTTCTCTCTACCTAGTGAGGCCCTCTGCAACTTCGTGAGACCCAGTTTCAAAATAAAGTATAAAAAATAGGGCTGGGGGTGTAGCGCAGAGGTAGAATGCCCCTGGGTTCAATCCCCGGTACCGCAAAAAAAAAAAAAAAAAAAAATATATATATATATATATACCATTTTTAATTATCTTATTTCTCCTATATATTATTAATTTTCTATATATTGACTTTTTGTTATAATTACAAACACTAAAATGCAGTTACATGTACACTTTGATGAGCTTTGACAAATACATGTATCCACACATCCACATTAAGATGTAGAACATTTCTGTCACTCTACATAGCTCATGTCTCTTTTCTGTGAATCTTCTCTCTTCTCCATCCCCAAAGGCAACCAGTGTTCCAATTTCTAATTCCATTGATCAGTTTTACCTTCTCTTGAATGCCATAGAAATGGAATCACGAAGTAATATTCTTTTGTGTCTGAATTTACTCAGCATGGTGGTTTTGAGATTTGTGTTATCAGTAATTTGCTCCTTTTTATCACTGAGCAATGTTTCACTATTTGAATTTTAAAGTTTTGCATATAGATAGGTGGCATTATTCACACCTGTTATTTAAGGATCGCAAAGGGTATTTGTTATGAAGTGGTTGGGAGTATTGGGTCTGATAGACTGAGAACCACTGATACGCTGAATACTAGCACAGGATTGAAAGAATGAGCCAAGGTTGGAATCCAGTTCTCCAGTCACCTGCTCTTTGACAGTGAGTCACCTAACCTCCACTCATCTTGCAAGCTAGGAATCATAATAATTCCTACTTCACTGGGTTGATGCAAGGATTACATGACTCAAGTAATGTGTATATATATGCCTGTGTGTTGGTCAGCTTCATGTTGCTACATGAAATACCTGAAATAATCAAGAGGAAAATTTGATCTCAGCTCACCGTTTTTGAGGTTTCAGTCCATGACCATTTGGCTTTGCTGCTTTTGGGACTATGGTGGGATTACCAGTTGTCAATGGCAGAGAGCATGTGGTAGAAAGAAAGCACTTGTCTCCTGGTCAGGAGTGAGGAAGAGACTGGGGTCCTACAATTCCCTTCAAGGGCATGCCCCCAGTGATCTAAAGACTTTCCACTAGATCTCACCTCCTAAAGGCTCCACCACCTCCCAGTAGTGCCACCCGAGGGACCAAGCCTTCAATGCATGGACCTTTGGAGGACTTTTAAGATCAAACTATGGCAGCCTGACGCACATTTGTCATTCAATTGATTGAGCATACATTATAGTAGTGAATGGCCCAGGAAGTATCAGATGAATTTGGGGACCTGTGTGCATACATGCGCTCGCTCGTGCGCTCTCTCTCTCTCTCTCTCTCACACACACTCTCTCTCTCTCTCTCTCTCACACACACACACACACACACACACACACACTCTCTCTCTCTCTCTCTCTCTCTCTCTCACTCTCTCTCTTTCAGTGTATCCATCTCCAACTAAATATGTCCACTGACTAGACTCTGCCTAAGCTGGCCACTGGTAGGATTTGGCCCAATTTCCAGCAGGAAGTTTACCCTTTATCAGCTGGTTACCTCATACCAGTACCACTTGGTGACTGCTCAGATTACATTTTTGAAAGGTGATGCCTCTCCTCTTATGAGCTGAACTAAAAGCCAAGGTGGGGCTCAGAGAACAGGAGATTATCTTAGGCTAGAAGTGACAAACGGGTCCCCAGGGCTCACAGGTGGCTTTGCCCCAGCTCTCCCAAGCACAGGATCATACAGGATTGGGGACTAATGTCCAACTAGCCCTGAAGAATTCCTTTGCTTAGCGTGATCCTTGAAGAATATGAAGTCCACCGGCAGTCAAAGTTAGGGCTGACTCTGGTGCCAGATATGACCAAGAATAGTTTTGCATCTCTTTTGATGAGTGGCTTTTGCATAAATATACAGATTCACAGAATATGTGCAAAAAGAAAAGGCTGAAAGCTGCTTGCCACTACCTCAGGTTGATAGGAAACAAAATTTCAGGGAAATGTCACTGAAAGGGAATTTTAAGACTACAGGGTTTTTTTTTTTTCAATCATTCTAGGCAGATTACTGTACAATCTGGGAATAGAACCAAACTTTATCCCAAAAGTTTTGGCTTCCAGAAATCTGAATATTTTCTTATCAGGGCCAAGAAGAGTCGGAATTTTTATTAGGGTCCAAGAAGGAACAGCAGGAGTAGTCATATAAGTAAATGAGCTATTGCATCAGAATATTCCAGAAAGAGACAATCAGGCACCCTTTCCATACTGGACCACCTGAATCTAGCTTATCTCTTTTGGGGAAAGGAAGGTAGATGGGGTTCGAGCAGTTTAATCAAACATAGATGGTGACCACTGTTTAGAGATTGATCTGGCCAAACTGACCAGACAGTCAGAGGCTGAGACTCCCAGGGAAAAAATAAAACATGTGGTTAGCCAGGCATGGTGGTGCATGCACACCTGTAATCCCAGTACTTGGAAGGCTGAGACAGGAGGATCTCAGGTTTGAGGCAAGCCTCAGCAAGTTAGTGAGACCTGGAGCAACTTAGTGAGACCCTGTTTAAAAATAGAAAATAAAATAGGGCTGGGGGCAGCTCAGAGGTAGAACATTCCTGGGATCAATCCCCAGTACAAAAACAAAAACAAAATGTGGTTAATAGCTAAGTGCCCACATAGGACTGGTACTTAAATTCATAGAATAGTGAGGAATTCCAACAGATATAGTATGATTACATTGCATACAGGTGGTAACTACTTTAGAGCAGTGATTGTCAAACTCTAGCACACATTGGGATCACTCAGAAGGCAGGTTAAAACAGGGATGTTTGAACCCCACTCCAGAGCTTATTATTAAATAATTCTTGGGTGAGGCCAGACAATTTGCAATTCAAACAACCTTTAGATAATGCTGATGCTAAGCCCCTGCGGCCCAGGCTTCTGAGGTAATGCTGATGCTGACGCTGCCAGTCTGGGGAAGCACACTTTGAGAACTACTACTTAGAGGAGTATCTGTGACCAAAGAAAATCTTATTACAATGTGACTTTCATTTGGGTGCCTCTGGGACCTGGGAGGAGGGAACCATCCTGGGGACTTCTTACCAAGTCAGGAAAGTGGGATTTCAGATCCCGGCTAAGTTCCAACCAGAAATAAGACCTAGTCCATGCTTGAGTTCTTGTGCTACTAACCACCTTGCTTCTGACTTCATCTGGTCCAGGACACCTGCTTCAGCTAAGAGCCACAAGTCACCTCCACAAAGTAACCAAATGGTGTGCCTGCCTCTCTAAACCAAGTTATTAGTCTTGTCCTGGGTCTATATAATTTGGTTTCCAATATTCCCACTGTGGGCACTGTGGGGTCTAACTGTGAGGTCTGACTGTGGGGTCTGACTGTGAGGTCTGACCACAGGGTCATACTGGAGGAGGACTGAGAACAAAGGAACAAAGAAAGAGAAATGCCCCCTGACCATTGCCCTGCCCCAAGATGACCTGGCCACTGGCACACCAACCAGCGGCTTACACAACTACTCCTGTACCCCTCCCTTCCTTGCCCCATAAAAGGCCCCTAGACTGTAAGGAGGTGGGCCTTCTGACTCTTGTGGGCCCTCACCCCGGTCAGATGCCTCCTTCCAGGTTTTATCCCTAAATAAAGCCTGTCCCCTGCTATCAGGCCATGTTTTCTTTGCCCCCATATACTCCTATACCCACCACTCCTGGAAGCCCTCATTTAAATCCAAGGACAGTCACTTCAAAGATAGCACTCTTCCACAGATAAATCTTAGGCTGAATTAGCCAAATATAGAAAATCATAACAATTCAGAATCCAATCTTTACACTGGAGGAGAAATGGTAGTGCATATACACAGTGAAATGTTCTTTCTTGAATTAATCAACTTAGAAAATCATATCAAGTAGTTTTCTTTATTCATTTGTCTTTAAAGACATAAAAGTATCTCCACTTGTTCTTCAAAATATACATCAAAACAGTGAGTCTTCTTGGGATAAACAACCTATTTTCATAATTTTTATTTTGAAGGCCACAAATAATCAAAATCAAAGATGTTACTATCATGTTTCTTTTTCTTTCCACAGAAGGCTTCAACATCTATAGCTGGAATTGTTTGAACAACTTGTGCCAACACCTACATATGTGAAAATCAGCATTTAAGAACAAATTACCTTGGCTTTGGAACAAAATGAAACAATCAGTAATTCTTAGAACTTGCTCAGTCTTTTCTGCCCTTCTGGCCTTGAAAGACACTTAAGGATAATGTTTTCCTTTCTTTTGTTATTACCTGGAACCTGTGTTCCACCTTTCAGGTTGGAAACAACATTTGCCAAGATTAAAATTCACTTGATCTTTAGGCCCTTTGTAATGTTGGCAAAAGTAACTTCCTGATTCCTACCAATGAAAGTCAACAAGGCTACTGAGGCAGATACATATGGGTTGAATTTCCTTTCAAAAATAAATATTGGTTTAAATCTTAAATGAGAAAGGGCTACACCAAATGCATTACACTGGAACTCTGTGACAGACGACGAAACCACCCATTTCCCTGTTCCCTTTCCCACTCCCAACTAACAAATCCACTCCTGAACAAAGAGAGATATGTTTGACTCTTTCACAAAGAATCTGGACTATGTCACTATCCTTTTAATGAAGAATGGACTCTTTTATGGCCTAAAGAGGCTACTGAGTACATAATGGATTTAAATATGATCCATCTCACAAGGACGGGACAGGGCGAACCTGAAAAGGAGTTACTGATCTTGACATGAAAAGTGTTGTAGGTCTCCAGCATATACTCAAGGAATTATATAAACTAATCTTTGCACAAACCACAGAATGGATTTTAAAATAAAATAAGAGTATCTTTCATTTTAGAGGAAGTATAATTCAGAAAATATACAAAAATCCCCTAAGCCACCATGGTAGCTTGCACTATATATTTTAATGTCACTTTAAATTAGCACAAGAATTTAGGATTTTCAAACTGAAGTTATGTTTTCTATTTCATTCCCAGCATACTCCCTTCCTCTTATGTTATCCTCGGGTATTTAAGGAAAACCATAATCCCTAAACAATGATTAATTATGAGGATTATTATTTTTTCCTTTTTGAAAAATTCATACCATCATTTCTACCCTTAAATTTTGTATTTTTGCTCCATACTATCCACTTACTCCCCCAGCACAGTTCACATGGACAGAAATACAAAAAGTCTTTTGATCTTCCTTTCCTGGTACCCCAGCCAGTTTACCTTGTCCTGCTGAGGTACCCAGCAAAGGTTCAGAACTTAGAAGGCCATGTTCAGGCCCCAGCTCTGCTATAGAGTAGCTAGGTAACCTGATCCAAGTCACTATGTAGAAGAGACAAGCAATACTTGTCTTTTATTGTTCTTATACTTGTCTGCTTATTATTCAATACTGTCTGCTTATTGTCTGTTCAATACTTGTCTGCTTATTGTTCTTATAAATACAAAGTGCTATATATACATATTATACATGCTATCAAGACTCCCTGGAGTAAGACTATATCCCTCATGAGGGTCACAGCATAAAAACTGCATTTTTAATCTTTTTGTGTATATGTGTGGTAACAGAGATTGAACCCAGGGGTGTTCTACCTCTAAGCGAAACTCTCAGCCCTACTTTATTTGTTATTTTGAAACAGGATCTTGCTAAGTTACTGCATGCTGGCCTCAAACCTGCAATCCTCCTGTCTAATCCTCCCAAATACTGGAATTACAAGCATGTGCCACCATGCCCAGCTCATCTGTAACCTTTTGAATGATGGCAAAGAAAAATCATAGAAAGTTACAACTGGATCATTTATTTTCACTGGTGAAGAAACTGAGGCTCAGAAAGTCTAAGCAATACTAAGTTGTACAGTAAAGTAGGGACTTCAACTTAGGTCTGAACAAAGACACTTCAGTCTTTTCTTGTCTTTACCTCATTTTTTATGTCTAACTGGGGGATAATATTACATGAATGGTGTATTAAGCTTTTCTTTGATGGGACAGGATGTTAAAGTTCTAATTATACTTTTGCACACTGCCTCCGTCTTCACTCAATAGCAAGTTTCGGTTCTTTTCTCTGAGTCTGAGCTGCTTGCATCTGGCATTGCCAAGGGAAGCCCACAACCGAATTTCAGTTTCCTCCACTTTCAGCTCGATTTTCCTCTCTGGATTGATGTGGGATCATTACGAGGCAATCAATGCCAAAGATTGTTGTCAATTTTCCACCGCCTTGGCTTAAATAAACACTTAATGTAAACGAGGGGCACAGACAGGGGCACACTCGCTCACACAGATGCACTGCTGCACAGATACACAACCTCACAAAGACGCACTTTGTCTTGGCTCACTTGGAGAAATCCAAGTGAAAAAAAGGAGGAGGCGGATGAATAATAAAGCCAAGGAGAAAAAGGAACTAACTTAGAGATAATGAGTGTAAGACTGCCTCAGTGAAGAAGAACAAGCCACCGTGTGTCATTAGGTGGCAAGCTTAGCCTTTGGGCAAGATTACTCTGCAGAAGCCCCGCTCCAATTACCTGTTTTTAAGCATAAGTGAAGGGGAAATATAAAGGAGGGGGGGGAAAATACTTATTCTCCCTAAACTGTAGTAACATTCAGAATTAGCTATCGCCCTTGCAAAGAGGCTCTTTCTGCAATCGTGGTGGTGAAAGGTAAGAATCCTCCATGCCCAAGGGAAGCCAGGCATTTGGTCATGCGACAGAACCCCATTTCTTCTGCTGGTCAAGAAAGAAACCCAGAAGCAATGAAAGCATTTCACGATATTTGCATCTTGCCGCAACATCAGGGGATCTCAGAAGCCTCTGAATAAAGCAGCGAGCCTCCATCACAGGCGACCTGCTTGCAGCATGGGTCAGGTCATGAGAAAGGGACTCTTTGACCACTGGGCCTGATAACAAGGCAGGAAAGCCTGCTGATGAGAAAGCCTGAGCCTCCCCAAGGAACACAAAAGCCTGGTTAAGGAGCACTTCCAGAGTCATTCCTTCCCCACCCCACCACTGTGTACAAAGGTAGGGATGGGAGGATAAAGATGATCAAGCAAAAAGGAACCATAATAAGGGGTTTATCTCTGAATGACTCCAACTTCCCTGCTCCCCAGCTATCAACTCTATTACAACTGATTGCCTTATCTAATCCCAGCCCAATTTGGGAGTAATTGTTGGCTCTTACAAAGGTAAGCAGGAGATATTCTTTTCACAGTTGCTTGCTTTCCTCCAGTATCCAGCAGCCCTAAAATCCCCTTTAATAAGGATTACTCCCATGTAAGTCAGTTTCCTTTTTTCATGCTATGACAGTGTCCCTTGTAATCTGGCCAAGTACAGACGATTTTAAAAAACCATGGAGCTAACAGGTGTGTACTTCCTGCCTGCAGGTAGATTTGCCAGCTGCTCCTCAGATTCCAAAATGTGGAAGCATTGCCTCCAGGGAGGAGGGTCGGGACTGTGTCCTTTCCCTCACCCCGTCTCCCACAGAGAAAACCAAGTTTGAGAAGAATTTCTCAGAGGTGGGGGATGTGTTCACACTCACATCCTGTGGGAGGGGCATGAGGAGTCATTTTAGGAAGACTTCATAATTGCAAAACATATTGAACAATATTTTTAATTCAGCTTTTGAAACAGTAGCATATCCTTACAAATAATAAAAAAGACAAGTAATTGTTATAGTCATTGCTTAGCTATGAGAGAGAAATTTCAATGTATGCTTTAGGCTAGTGCTTCTCAAACTTTGGAGCCTGCGAAAATCTGTTTTAGAACCTAGCTCAACAAGCAAACAAACAACGAAAAAAGAAGATGGAGGCTCAGGCTATTCTTTATTACCTCTCCAGGCATTGTGATATGCACCAAAGTTTGAGGATCTCTGGCTTAGAAAGCCTTTAAGTATTTGAGCTGACTCCTATTCAGGTCTCCTGATGTCACAGCCTCTTAGACATCCTGGCTCTATTTGTTTTATTCAGAGCAGAACCCCTCACCATTAAATCAGACATCCCTTAGTTCCACAATCCCACAAACCACTAAGAATAGGGGAAACAGGTCAAAAAGGAGCCAAGATTATACTCGCATCACAGCTAACGTTAACTGTCACTAATACTCTCAAACTTCCGTCTCCAGTCCTGGTCTTTCTCTAGACTTTAGGTCCCAGATATTTGACTCCACCTGGGTGTGTGTCAGACACCTGAATGACAACATATTTAAAAACAAACATTTCACATCTCCCCTCAGAAGTCTGCTCTTCCACCTATATTCCCTATTCAATATAAAAGAGGACTGACTCATTACCCTTATGTAATTTTTGAGTCATAAAAATAGCCACTTAAGAACTTTAGCAAAGCAGTGTAAAACTCCAGTAACCTACTGTATTAGAAAATATTTATATTTACATCTAGTTAGATCCAGGTTATAATTCCAACTCCCTGACTCATGAGATCAGAATATAGGATACTTTATGAAAACTCTGGGCCTCCTTTTTCTCAGCTCTGAAAAGAGGGCATTCAAGCCTATATCAATTAAGTCAAGTAATTCAATGAGGTAATTCCTATAAAAAACAGAAATGACATAGTAGACTCAAAACAAATATTTTTTTCTCTAAACAGAAGCAAATCTGGGGTTAACACAGGTGATCTAGTTACTGAATTCTTCCAGAGAGATAAAGTTATGACCAAAGACACACAGGTAAAGGAACGAGTGCTCTCATATCCCCACAGCCTAGGAAAGGAACGAAGACAGTATGGAGAGCATTTTATCATTGGAGAAAAGGGGTGTTGCCATTTTTATTCAAGACCACATCTAAAAAGAATATAAAGGAGGCTGGAGTCATATTCCTTAACTAACAATTGGAAAAAGTAGCAATGCGAGCACTCCACTGTATCCTAGTATAGTAAATACATGGATGCAAATGGAGTGGGTCATGCTTCATTCATCCTAAAATAGAAGAACTTTTATTTAAAAAAAAAGAACTCCAAAAATTTGCTAGGTTATAATCCTTAGTCTTTTTCACTCTGGATCTATTATTCTATAATACAATTTTAATCGCTAATAACATCCTTATATAATTGCTATAAATGTATTTTTTTTTTTGCAGTACCGGAAATTGAACACAGGGGCGTTCTACCTCTGCGCTACGCCCCCGGCCCTATTTTTTATACTTTATTTTGAAACCAGGTCTCATGAAGTTGTGGAGGGCCTCACTAAGGAGAGACAGACAGACAGACAGACAGGGAGAGAGAGAGCAAGAGAGCTGAGGCTGGCCACGAACCCAGATCCTCCGGTCTCCGCCTCCCAAAGTACTGGGATTATAAGCATGCGCCACCACGCCGGGCTGTATTGCTTATTTTTAAATTTTCAGATGCTTTGTTTTATTGCCAGCATCTTCCTTCCCACACTATGAAAAAAAAAATTCAACTTCATACTCTCAGTAGGAAAAAAAACTTCCCAAGAATACATAGTACTACATTTTACAGCTCATAAAGTTGACAAAGCAGGCACTGATAACAACTAATGCCAGCCCTCTGAAACAAAGAAATTGGTACACAATGTTCTTGGTCTTCACAAGAGCCAAATGATGGCTGCATGCCTGCAGAATGAACTGAGGCAATTAAGCATGCATGGAGATGTACAGTGTGTCAGAAGACATACCTGGATCCAAAAATCCTTTTGTAAACATGGGGATCAAGTCTGAATGCTTTTTAAAAAGTAGAACCTATTCTCCCTTGGGCCTAAGTCACTCCCTTGTAGTTGGTTGGGCACTTAAAAAATCACATTCAAGTCTTTTAAACACCTAAACACCCAGAGGTATTATGATGAATCAGGCTGGCTATTTATTCTGAGAGGAAAGAAAATAATCATTTATCAAATGTCAGCTATGCACCACATGCTTTTATTTACTTATCTCATTGGTCCTTGCAATGGCCCTTCTGTGGGGATGTTATTCATCTCAGCTTGGCAGGTGGAGAAATCAAGTCTCAAAGACTTGTCCAGGGTTTCACAGAGTGGGTGGCAAAGCGGAGGCTCATGCTCATGTTTGACTGATTCCCCCAAGGGCATGCCTTTCTATTACATGATTCCAATGCATTCAATTTTTTTTTCAATTTCCTACTTTTCACATTTAGTTTTGTTCTACTTTCTTACCTTTATGGATATATTCTGAATCTTCCCATCCAAACATTATTTCTCTTCAATTTATCATTAACAGAAGCATAGTAAGCAATGCACATTTAAATATATACAAAAATTAATAATAATTTATTAAAAGGCATCTCATGTCTTGAGATGTTTTCACACATACTACTATATTTTTTCCTCATTGCAAAAGGAAAAGGCCAGTGAATGCAAAGTGTTCATCTCAGGATAGCAGAAAAATTAAGCAAGAAGAAGGAAATCTAATTAATAGGCTGATCACTGTAAGCATAGATTTTTATCCTCCCAGTAACTTTCAAGTAGTAATCAGTGTATCGATTTTATAGATGAGGAATACAAGGCTCAGCCAGAGTGGCCTAAGTGATTGACAGTACCAGGATTTGAATCCTCGTTTGTCTTTCTTCAAAACCCTTCTTCTTCTCTTATGTCATGCTACCTTGCCTTCAAACATGCTCAACCCAGCCAACACACACACACACACACACACACACACACACACACACATACACACACCAGCATTTTGAAAATACTTAAGATTTCAGGTTAATGTCAAAGGATACCTCCTCTCTCAAAACTTCTGATTCTCTTTCTTGACCTCTTCAGTCTTAATGATTGCATCCTATATGCTTGCTTCCCACTACAGGGTCTACAAAAAATCAGTAGTTAGTACATTGTTCCTTCCCTCCAGAGGCTTACAAACCAGGAAGGAGAGAAAAGCTTAGCCTCGAGTTGACTCTAATATCTCAGAGCATACATCCAAGTAAATGTAGAATGAACTAAAATGTCAAATGCAAAATAAATCATAAACTAGAAAAATATGACTAATCTTGAAATAAGGAATGATTTTATAAGAATAAAACAATAGAAGAAGACAGAGGGAAAAGGCACAATGGATCTGATGACTTTCTTTTACTGTTAAAGGTTGTTATATTCATTTATAAATTCCTGTTTTCCATAAAGGTTGCCAGTTTTTTTCTATTGCAGTGCTTTTTTCCTTGCCAATTTGTAAGAGAACTTTATATTTTAAAGACACTCGGTTTTTATATGCCGCGTATCTTTAAAATATTCTTTCCTAGTTAGCCATTTGCTTTTGAATTTTGATCATGAGTTTGATAATTGGATTTAATGTTTATGGTATGTTCAATCTTTCACATTGTTCTTTCTTCCTTTGTTTTAATTTTACTTA
The DNA here is from genome assembly GCA_004027185.1 of Glis glis. Lineage (NCBI taxonomy): Eukaryota > Metazoa > Chordata > Mammalia > Rodentia > Gliridae > Glis > Glis glis. The sequence continues at coordinate 14,047 of PVJS01016326.1, forward strand.
GAAAGACCTTTTTAATTTTGATATTAGATAATTGTTTCTGATATTTTTCAAGTATTCTTCATGCTTGATACATTTATCATTCTATTTAATCTGGAAGTTATTTGGGTATATAATGTTAGGTAAGACTCCATAATATTTTAAAGCAGTTATTCACAACTATTGCATGAAATATAGTTTCCCCATTGATGTGAATTACCATCTATATTTTATATTTAAATCTTAATATGGAAAAATTTCTTAGCTTTCTATTCTGTTCCACTGGTAACCTTCTCTTTCACCTTCTCCATTTTTCTTCTCCTTTCAACCCCTCTTCCTCCTCTCCTTCTTTTTCTCCTTTCCTTCCTTTTAATTACCTCACAACATTGAAAATTTTTAAGCTATAGAATAATACAATTAGTCTTAATTTCTAGAATACTTCATTAAGGGGCAGTTTGTAGCTTGTAGTGGTAACAGGAAAGAGAAAACTGTCTGGCCTAAGGTAAAGGCAGTAAAGACAGTAAAGCAAGAAGGAGGGGGACAGACGTGAGAATCTGTGGAAAGAGAACCTGCTCCACGCAGCAACCATCTAGGGTTGGGACCTAACATCAAATACAGCGGATCAAGACGAGTGTCAGCATTAGTAAGAAACAGGGAGCTCAGAGGCAACATCAAATAGGAGGAAGAGAGAGAGAATGAGATTTGGAAAGGACTGCTGACTGTCTTGAACCTTACAATCCTAAATGAGTAAGTCCTAACTGTTCCCTTATCATCAAAGTAGCTTTGAAGATGCAGAAGGAAAGCTTGCTATGCCTAGGACACAACTGAACAACCCTTAAAGAGTAAGAAAATAAATTTTCCACACACTCAGAAAATGTCAGTGGAAACAAAATACATGCTACAGATCATGCTATTAAACAGATTTTAGTCTTAGCTCTTCCTTCTATGAAACACAAGACACTATGAAACAAACCTAACAATAATAATAATAATAATGAGGAGGAGGAGGATGTAGCATCCTAATTGAATGCCACTGAGCTTTTGGAAACTAGTTGCTTCTCTAATTTAATGATAAGCTACATTCCCTGAGCTAGTTATTTCTCCTGGAAGGTTGTTGAAACTGGTAGAGTTCTGGGGACTCTAGGGAAGGGGCATCTGCAGACCTCTTTGGTCTTCTAGTCCATTCACTCCCACCCCTGCTCGACTTCCCACTTCCCAGGTTTCTCACATGCCACGGATTTCAACACTACTCAGCGAGCCCCCTCCCCCCCACACACACACACTTCATGGAGCAGCTGCAAAGCAAGAGGAAGGATAAACTGGGATCAGCACACAACAGGGAGAGATAAAAGCCTGACCAACTGAGGCTTTGGGTCAAATGAAACTGTTATCTCTATTTAGTGACCCAGACGTTAACATTCCAAGCTCATTCAGAGAGAGTTCTTTGATTGATTTGACAAAGTTTTTGGGGAATGTCATTCATTAGTATGAGGACTCTGTCACGGTTCAGTAACCACTAAGCTAGCTTCCTTGGGTGATCCTGGTTACACCTATGCAACAGTCCCTGATTTATTACAGTGACATTTTTTTCTCATTTGAAGGAGAATTCTTCATTTATACATTGTCTCATGGATGGAAGTATAAGCATTCTATTATTTTTCTTCCTTCATCTCCATTCTCTGGTATTGACAAATTACTCTTGTATGGCTTCTTTTCTTTTCTTCTTCCTGTGTACAATCCTCATTCATTTTGTGTGTGTGTGTGTGTGTGTGTGTGTGTGTGTGTGTGTTTAATTTGTTTTTGGTTACCTCTTCCACTTACAGCCTGATTCTGCCTACTTTCTCTGAGGCCTTGTGACAAAGAAAGAAAAAATAATTTTACAAAACTACATTCAGGCCTGTTCCCTGGTGTCTGCTTTGTCCCTAATTAATCATGTGACCTTGACCCAGTACTTTCTCTTTTCTACTACCTCCACTTCATCTTGTTGAGATGATGAGACTTTGCCCCTTCCATCTCCAGATCTCTATTATTCTAATTCACAATATTAAGAGATATGATCAAACCAACAAATGTATCCTAACTTTTATTCACTTGTTGGGCATTGACAAATGAATGAAAGTTATACTGTTCAAATGGTAATGACTAGCCACGTGTCCTTATTTAAATTTAAATGTGAGATAACTAAACACAAGTGGAGCCAGGGAGCTGGTCTAGGGGAAAGGGCAGGGAGAGTGGGACAGAGAATCAATGAAGGAATCACCTCCATTGACAGTATGTACATCTGTGAGAATACCAATGTCAATCTCAATACCCTGTATGAGGAAGGGGGGAAGGGAAAGGGAGGGAGAAAGCTCACTAAATGCTGTGTGCATGTATGTCACCATCACTATGAACTACATTATGATGTGAGATTATAATGCACCAACGAAAATATATAAAAAAGTAAATGAAACAATTTTAAAAATTCAATTCCTCAGTTACACTAGCCACATTTCAAGTGCTAGAAAGCTGCACATGGCTAGTGGTTACCATAATCAGACAGTACAGACTGTAAAACATTTACTCCATTGTAGAAAGTGCCATTTGACAGCACTTTGAACCACCTAGTATGTATAAACCACCATGCAAAACACAGACATGAAAATGACAATCCTTGCCTTCAAGAAGCTTTCAACTAAGCAAAATAATCCAGACATGCTTGCTGTTGTAAAAACAATCTTGTTCAAGACTGTACTTCAAAGGATGCTGAAATGTAGAGTATTGCCTGATTTCTTATCAGAACTTCCTGCTCCTTAGTTCCCACATCTGTAAAATGAGGAGACTATACTAGAAGATCTCTACATTCCCTTCTGCTTTTAACTAAGATTTTATAGCCCTGCTGGATTTACAAGTTTACATGATTCTCTTCAATTTAAGGAAATAATAGGATTTAAACTGGGGCTTCGAATGATGTTTGAGGTTGCTATGAACAGAGAAACAAGGAGAAGGCATATGTGGAAAATGGTAAATTAAAGACAGAAAGTTCTAAAACAAGTTTAAGGTCAATCAAGAAGCTCCCCCAACACTGATGGTTTTTAAAGAAGATTTAAATGATCATAAGTCAGGAATGGGGCTTCCTCCTTATATTGGGCCCATTCATCTCTAAATGTGCCCTATTTTCAGAGTATGAATTGGTGTATATGGATGTGGGGAGAATTGAGGGTCTATGTAAAGGAGAAGGGGCAGAAATTATTGGTTAGGTTATGGAATCCAAATTAATAAAAAGTTAGCTTGGATCCTCTTTTAACTGGGGTGGAGGGAAGGGAGGAAGGAACCATTAGGAAAGACTATTGGAGAAATTGCAAAAACAAGAAATCATTAAGGTCTCTCTACTCTGTTGATGATTATGTAGTTTTATATAATAGTTTGGGCTATCTGGAATTACTGCAACTTCCCCCAGATACACCTAAGCTTCATCTTAGGCTAGATTGGTTCTGAATCTCCTGCAGCAAGGCTCTGATCTCAAGGTTGAAAACATGATCAAGCCATTCCAGGGAGCAAAATAGTATACTTTCCAGAAGACAAAGAACGTGTTCCCTGCCTACATAGAAGGACGTTCTTTCAACATGTCTACCTTCCCTGGTGGGAACAAGTTTCAGCAGTCTGTAATCTCATCAAAGGAAGCCAAGTGGCAGAGACTTTCTCTACAGGGGAGCTAATTGGCATGGCTTCCTTTCTTTTCTTCCCATTCCATATTCATTGTTTTCCTGGGGATCAGCTTCCAAGCCATTGAAATTTCCCTTGATCCCTCTCAACCTTCAATCAGATGTGAGGAAGTGATGATTTCTCTTGGTTTCTTCCTTTTAAACTCACCCTTTTTCAATTAAAGGGTTTAGTTGGGTCTTAGCACAATACATGGTCAGCCCGGCATTTGGCATTTTGCAGTCTTGGAATGGGTCTGGATGCAGTGGCCTCCAAAACAGTTAACTTCATTCAGCAAATTTTCCTTCAGGTCCTGGCAAACAGTTCTGAACACAAGGTAATCTGATGTCCTTAGGATGTATCAAGAAGCTTCAAGACTAAAAGCCATATAAAATAGGCTGCACCCCTACTGAACAAGTCAAAGCTGATACTCTCCTTTTCAAAAAAAGGGGGCACTGTTGCAAATTCCCCAGGAATATGAGCAAGTTTTTTAGTCAGGTAATTGAGTCTACACATGTTTATCCACTGGGTAGTCCTAATAATCCTTTTTCTTCTTTTACTAAAAAATGGTGGCAATCTGGACTTCTTTTTCTCATCTTCCCAACTAACCAGAGGGGCACAGAAATAATTCTATACAAAGAAAATCAGACAAGCAATGGCCTCTTAGCTAGACACCGATTCATGCTTAGCAGGTGAGTCATGGTTTCCTTACCCCCATCTTTATGATTTTCAGGCTTTGGCTTCCCATTCACAAACACACACACACTGGAACACCAGACTGAGTGTCATTGTTAGGAGTCCTGAGGTAGGTTGCTGGGAGCTTATGTGAAGTAAAAGAGGAACATCTGAGTTTACTCTTTTTTTTTTTTTTTTGCAGTACCGGGGATTGAACTCAGGGGCGTTCTACCTCCGCGCTACACCCCCGGCCCTATTTTTTTATACTTTATTTTGAAACCGGGTCTCACGAAGTTGCGAAGGGCCTCACTAAGTAGAGAGAGAGAGAGAGAGAGAGAGAGAGCCGAGGCTGGCCGCGAACACGGATCCTCTGGTCTCCGCCTCCCAAAGTACTGGGATTACAAGCGTGTGCCACCACGCCTGGCCCGAGTTTACCCTTTTGAATTAAAAGGCTTGGGTTTTTAATGACTCTGATAAACTGGTGCAGCATGGTAGTCCTTTGGATATTGCTATGAGGTCAACAGTTGATTCAGCCACCACTTTCTCTAGTCAGTGAGGAAGCAGTTAGCCAGAATCATGGCTACGCACATTCTGTTCCCTGCTACACGTGAAATGTGGAATTGTGTTGTCTCTGATATGCATTATCCTGCTACCTGATATAATGTCAGTTATATTACAACACAGTTAGCCAAGACAGACCAGACATTGTGTGGCTTCAAAGGTCTTCTTATTTTGCTTTTCCAACACCCACTTAGGGAAGGCAGTAGCTGAAATCTGAGACTGAGAAATGCTTCTGAGTTGGTTGGAAGCCTCCTGAGACTGCCCACTTAATTATAATCTTTATAACCAGCACTGAGGGAAGGTAACACTATCCCAGTGACACAATCAGCGTCAGCAGTTGTCAAATGATAAAGTTTCCTTTCCTTCTTCTTAAGGTTCCTGAATGCTAGAAAGGCATCATGTATGGCATACATTTTCTAAACAATGTATTGAAGAGGTATTTAAAGACTTCTATTTACAAGCACCAGAAAACAGCTATTCCGTGCCAAGTTAGAGATCTTGGAGAGTGCCAGGGAAATAAACACTGAACCATGTAATGATTCTCATAAATAGTTGAATTTATCTCTTGGCAACTTTTCACAACACCTTCAGCAAACAGGATACTCATGCATGAAAGAGAAATAATTAGGCACATGCCCTTAAGTGCAGGCTTTAGCATGTACAAGAAAGGCAACCTTTACCCTGCTGCCCACCAGCTCCCTGTCCCCCATGCCATTTTAGAAATAAATCAGTATACAAGCTAAGACAAATATCACTCCCTCCAGAAACACTTTTTTGTTTTTGTTTTTGTTTTTTGGAACTCTTTTTTTTTTTGGTGCATTGTAATCATACATCACAGGGAGGTTCAGCATGACAAATACATGCATGCAGCATTCATTGTGTTCCCTCCGGTTCTCCCCTGCTCCCCCTGCCATAGGGAATCTTTACATTGATACATATAACTTAATGTATGAACAAAGGAGTAGGAATCCTTTCCATCATCAGAGCTCTCCTTTCTCCTCCCCACCTCTCTTTTTTTGCACCTCAAGAAGAAATTTTCCTCCTGGTGAATCCTCTGAAGATTCACTCCCAAAGCATTATAAGTTTTTGACAGTAATAAAGCCATGTCATTCTCTTGCTTATTCAAAAAGGAGAGGAAGAGAGAGAGAGAATGTGTGTGTGCAAGAACGAGTGCCCTTCCTAGCACTGCTCAGGGGCAGTCAACACTGCCTTCTGGACTTAATAATGTCTTGAAGCATGTCAGGCGACATCCTGTGTGGCAAATCAGTAGTTAGGCTGCGACTCTCTGAGCTCTGGATAGTGGCCTTACTTTCTAGAAAACACTCAACTTCAGACTGCCCAAGTGGTTCCCTCTCATCTTAGTCTGTGGATTATATAAAGAAGAATTTAAACACAATTTGCAGAAAAGTCCTTCCACTTAAATGGGACTTACCATACTGGAAGCATCAGATGGCACTAAAATTTTAGACAGGTGCCGAGGCAGGAAATATTAGGTTTTCCACCACCAGAATTAGCACTAATGTCAGGGAAAGATAGGGAATTACAAAAGTGGGAGAGGGGTACTTGAAGCTGGGCTCCAGGGACCTGTGCTCAAGTACTTTTGTGTACTTAAGATTTTCTCAGAAAATCTGTAAATTATCTTGAACACACAATTGCTGTCCCCAAGCTCCTAGACTAGTATTAAACAGTATGCAATGCGTGCTTTCCAGCAATCCATTGAGATTTTAAGATCCCCCAGTCTGGGCTAACATGGCTGGCCAAGAGATAGGCTACGGTGACCATCTTACTGATGAAACAGGTGATTATGAGAGTCTGGGCCATCTATCACATATGTTTTGGGGAAATCCCTGAATCCCAGTCAGGATACCATTTAGCTGAAGATGAGACCATGCTACCCACACGAAATGCTTTTCCTTCCAGTGTTTTCATCATGACCACACCCAGTGAGGTCAGTGAAATCATTCAACTTTTGTGGGTAATTAGCCAAGACTAATAAGGACTAAGTCACGTGACACCACTAAGTGGCAGAGATAGACATGTTCTCTCAATTTACTATAATTTCTTTTACTTCACAATGGCTTCAATATACTATAGTTGAAAGTTCAGATTATTCCTGATACATGATAAATACATTACAAGTAACTAATATGTTATCACACATATACTTAATGTTTCTTATTCTTTCTCCATTCACCACCTTGTTTTGATTTGTTAATATGTAACTTACTCATTACATCAGCTTTTGGATGGTAAGCAAGAAACTAAGCTATAGAATTATTTACTTCATCATTAATGATAAATCAGTGTTATCTAGCATTTATTAAAGTCCTAATAAGTGTGTCATTCATTTAGTGTATACTATCCCTATGCCTTACAACTTATATATGTGTACATGGGCTCAGAGAGCTCATATGACTTGCCCATAATAAGTAGTGGAAGATGGTCCTCAGTCCATCAGAGGAGACATGGTTGAAGGTGCTGCATATACTTATGTCTCACAAGTTTATGTGGCTATGAAAGCGATTCCATTATTTAAATAATAAAATCAGGAAAGGAAGTGTTTCCAAGTAAAATTGTGGGTATCATATAAGTATGCTTATTTTAAGGTGATACTTGGATAATCTAATAGAAACTTCTAGTAGGGCACTTACTGGGGGAAATACACCAAGTGATGTGTGCATATATATTTGTATCACTTTGAATCTCATTATGATCTGTAATTATATTGCACACACACACACACACACACACACACACACACACACACACACCTATATATACAAATAACATTTAAGAGAAACCAACAGGACATCTTTGAGACATATCTTGGATAAAAGTTGAAGCTTTAAGATGTCATTGATTTAATGACAAAAAAATCAAAGCTAATCAAGTTGAAGCTTTAAGATGTCTACTGAGCAACATTTATTGAAAATAAAGACCAAAAGCCAAGATTTAAAGAATTTCCACAGTTATGGAAGTGTAAGGAATAGGAAATACTTAAGGGCCTCCAATCTGTAATATATTATCTCATTCTTTCCATGCAGAACACTTGTAGGTGAATATTATTTTACCCATTTTATGGATTGGAGAATTAAATTTGGGCAAAGATATACATGCTTTAATACAATAACATAGATTACTACATAATAACAAATAAGATTTAGCTGATACCAAAACATATCATGTTTCTTCTAAATCCCTTTCCCCCACAGGATGAAGAATAGACAATGGAAGCAGAAAAGAATGATGAGAAATGTAAGAAAACAACCCTAAAAAATGCAGTATCATAAAATTCAGAGAGAAGAGAGACTTCAGAGAGAGAATGATCAACCATATCCAATAGAGCAGAGATGTTACAAAATGAAGATAGTGAGAGCCACACTTCAGGAGTTTGTCTACAATGTGGTACCTCATGTGATTAACATATTACACAATGATGCTAAGGCCCAAGGCGTCATTTCTACTTATGGCAAATAAACCTTTCTGAATGCATCAGCAGGCTGTACATCTCCTGAAGTTTACCACCAAGACCTTGTTTGCTCTTGCTTATAGGGCTAGCATAAGATATTTGGATAGGTAAACAAAACCTCTTGACCAGTTCTAGATAATCAGTGCCAATCATACATCTTGCTAGGTCTTTGTGTATAAATGGCCACAAATATAGTTTCACAGCTGAAACGTGTGGAGTGGATCAGAAAACTAAGTGGTTACAACTGTCCTATTTGGATGTATGTCATTTAGGATGCTCTCAGCTACAACTAATAGAGTACCCATATTACAGTGGGCCTAAACAATAACAGTATTTACCATCTCCCATAAGTGCTTAGACAGGACAATTCCAGGATTGGGCCAGTTGCAGGACAATGTCGTCAAGGACATAGGTATTTTCTACCTATCCAGTTTGGCATCCTTACTATGATGGCTGTCTCACCCCTTTTGGTGGCAAGACAGCTGCAGTAATTTTAAGCAGATTCAACTTCTTCCAGCAAAAGTTTAAAGAGGTCTTGATTTTAATGAATTCCTTTTCAATATGGATGTAAGCATTTCTCAGAAACTCCCCAGTCGACATCCCTTCCAATCCCCTAGACCATGCCTCATGCCTATATTCTATCTTGTTGGCTTTCAAACAGCGGTATTGCCACTTACCTCTCCAGAGACACTTACCAATGTCTGAAAAAATTTTCATTACAACTAGAAGAGTAATACTATAATCTGGGTAGAGGCCAGGGATGCCTCTCCATATCTTACAATGCATAGAACATTTTTTCCACATCAAAGAATTATCTTGCCCAAAATGCCAATAGAGCTAAGGTTGAGAAATCTTGCCACTAGCTATAAAGAAAGAAACGGCTATGAAAAATAAGGACATATTCATCTGGCATTTTGTAGACAAATTGTCACAACAAGGAAGAGCAGTCTAGGAAGAATGGCTTCAGGGTAAGCGAGCAACATGTCTACTTGAGAGTGTAACAAGGGCCTTCCCTTAAAGGAGGTAGAAGGGAAAATGGAAAGTGTCAACTAAGAAGAATGTTCATAGGAAGAACTAAAGTTCGATGGGTTTGGTGGGATGGGAGATGATAGAGTGTCAGAGTAAAAGCAATAAAAAATGACCCCGGGGTTAGAGATCCAGGTCAATGGTGCCCTTCATTCTAACTCAACCCACACACTACCTTGGCAACAGATGAAGAATATTCCCATGACTGATTTGTTATGGATTGAATTGTGTTCCCCCCAAATTTATTTGTTGAAGTCCTAACCCCCACTAGCTCAGACTGTGACCTTATTTGGAGGATCTTATGGAGATGATCAGGTTAAGGAAAGGTCATTAGTGTGAGCCCTAATCCGATATGACTAGTGCCATTATAAAAAGGGGAAATCTGGCCACAAATAGGCATAGACAGAAACAATGGGAAGAGACCAGGGAGAAGACAGCCATCTCCAAGCCAAGGATATTGACCCGGAACAGATGTTTCCCTCACATCCCTCAGAAGGAATCAACATATTCAACACCCAGATTTCAGACTTCCATCCTCTAGAACTGTGAGACAATAGATTCTTGCTGTTTAAGTCACAGATATATGGTTCTTTGTGATAGTAGCCCTAGCAAACAAATACAGAGTTGTAGAATACAACAGGGCTTGACCTTGATGGTGACCTCTGTGGTTCAACATCTGAAGGTACCTGGTTCCTTTTGCAGCCAGAACAAGTAGGTTTGAATAAAGATGCTAAGCGTGCATGTTAGGTGGAGACAAGACCACTGGCTAATGTACCTGTGGCCTTCCTATTTCTCACAGCCTATGAAGACTGTGAGAAATAGGATGACGTTACTAAGCACTATTTAAACACTAATGCAATTGGATATAGTTTTATATTTTACTCTTATAATCAGGAGGTTAGCAATTTTGTAAACACAGATTTAAATATTGTCTCCTAATTAGCCTCTCTGAGTTTCAACAATTCCTATATCATAGAAATAGTAGGTATGAAGTCCTTGGCCTACTTCCTGGTATAGAATATAACTTTAAAAAGTATTATTATTATATTAAAACTGTACACAGTATATGAGTATGTGGTATAAGCCTAATGAATGTAAGTTTGGCCTACTTAATTTTATTTTTAAAATTTACTGAGTACTTTTGCCAGATCTATGTCATTGCCTGCACATCCTAACATGGTCTCATGTAATTATCATAATCCTTTGAAAAGGATTCCATGATTATTAGTTATATCATCCCCATTTACAAATGCAAAAAGTGAGGCTTAGAGGGTGAGGTAATGCCACCAAGGTCAGTTAGCTAACTGAGTGGCAGTAGCAGGCCAGGAACTCAGGTCCATGTGCCCCCCCAGTCCATGAGTTCTCCACAACTGGGGTGTCCCTCTCCCTTTCCTATCAAAGAAAGGGGAGAATGATTTTACAACTACTTGGAACCGTAACAAGTGCAAGTCATCAGGAGCTGTGGTGCTGATCTGAGCACACAGGGTTTTGGACATTGGCTTACCAGGCCCTCCTTCTTCCATGCTGAGCTCTAATAAAGGTGGCCTAGTATTCAGGCTTTGGGGAAAATTTACAATTAGTTTGGGGAAAACATGGGAATTGTCTCCTTGAACATTTCCCAAACAACCAGGCTAGTAATGTGGCAGGCTGGGGAGGGGGGTGAGATTATGAGCTGGGAGAGAGTGGCCTCCTCCTACAGCCCCCTCACCTTCTGGCGCAAGGGCACAGCTGGTGTGTCTGCCTGCGTTCCAGGCAATATGCTCGTTCTGACCCCAGGCTTTAGTCCATATGCCATTGCCTCTCTGAGTAGAAAAGGAAAGCTGTTTTGTTTTATTGAAAATTAGGTTCATATATACATAGTGTTTGACAAAGGAATTATAGGAGTGAGAACCATTTGTTAACTTGTAACTTAGCAAGATGCCCTAAGAGAAGGCAGAGAGCTTCAAGGCGCCAGGAAAGCGCCTGCTTGCTGTTTGCTCAATACTAATCCCCAAAATCCATGGCCTGAAACCAGACAAAAGACAAATTACATGGCTGTTGAGGAGTTTATTTTTCCAGATGGCCAACCTGAAGCTATAGTTCACCGGCAAATTAAGTTTCCTAATACAGAGAGATCCAGCCCAATCATGGGTTTAATAAAATGTACAAAGTGTGTTTCTCAAATTATTTGGAAATCTGGGAGATGCTAGGGAGAGTATAGAAAGGGGAGCCCTTACCACAGACTGGGTTTCATCTTCCATGTTTGGTCAGTTGGCTCAAAAACAGAGCTGTAAAAACTAGTTTTCCAATCGTCTCAGTGACTCCTAGGTATCTTGGTCTGATTCTTCAAAGATAAGCTCTTGCCTTATGACCCCAGTATGGTCAAGCTGTTTTTGTTTCTGAGTACACTATGAGCCCCTATTTTTAACATTTCCCTCAAACAAGGAAATATATAGACATATATGATATATGATATATAGGGTGTATATGTTTGTATATATGTAAATATAAGCACATACATATATATCTCCTAGGACTTTGATTACATGACGACAGAGAGTGAGAAAGCATGAAAGAAAACAAGCACATAATTTAATTTTACTTAGCCATAAAGAACAAAATTATGTCATTTGTAGGAAAATGGATGGAACTAGAGAATATTATGCTAAGCAAGATTAGCCAGTTCCAGAAAGTAAAGGACCATGTGTTTTCACTCATATGTGGAAATTAGAGATAAATTTGGAAACAAAAAGGACTTCAGATAAATAAGGGAAGTTATTAGTAAAATACTGGAAGGGGATTTGGGGAGGGAAGTGAGGAGGTGAAAGGGGAGTCTTGGTGAAGGAAACTAGTTCGAATAATCCTATATTCATATATGAATTTATCAATATCAATTTTAATGTTATATATAAGGATGGGGTGGGACCTGGGTGGGGACCTGGAGGGAAACATACAATGAGTGCTGTGTGCATGTATGTTTCTCTCACTCTGAACCTCATTATAATGTATAATTATAATGCACCAATAAAAAAAGAAAGTGCAATTTTAATTGTTAGTACTGTCTTGATTTGTCTTATATTAGCAAGAAAATGAATTAAATTCTTGAAAATATACAAATAAAATATCAGTCCATCCTGTTCACCAAGTTTAGTTATTATAATCATTGCTTCCCTCAATGCAATTTTCTAAAGCAGACTGATAACAGGCAGTAGAGTAGAGGGAGGAGGGGAAAATGGTTAGGAATTAAGAGTCTAGTTGTCTTCCTGATAATAATATTGATAGTAATTATGACCACACTAGTGTGTGTGTGTGTGTGTGTGTGTGTGTGTGTGTGTGTGTGCTACTTGGGATTGAACCCAGGGGCATTCACCTCTGAGCCACACCCCCAGCCCTATTTTATTTTTTATTTTTTGAAACAGTATCTCACTAAGTTGGTGAGGCTGAGCTCGAACCTGTGATCCTCCTGTCTCTGCCTACCAAATACTAGGATTACAGGTATGCACCACCACACCCAGTGTGACCGCACTAATTTAATTAAAGAAAAGCTTATTATGTATCAGGGAAGAGGCTAAGCCCTTTGCATATATTTATGCCACTTAACCTCACTGCAACTCTATGACATTAAAATTTCCATTTCATAGATGAGGAAACAGGTTTAGAAGATTGTTATCCTGATAGTAATTGGTGATAAAGCCAAGATTCAAAACTTGTCCGTCCTACTCTGGTGAGCTCATGCTCAACTCCTATGCTTTCGTTTGTTTTCTCATTTATTTATGAAACAAACATTTACTGAATATCTGCTCTGTGCCACACATCATCTGAATATCAGGGATTCTATCTGAGAGTGGTATCACATACCTATAATCCCAGTAGTTGGGAGACTAACACAGGAGAATCATAGGTTTAAGGCTAACCTCAGTAACTTAGTGAGGCCCTCAGCAACTTATCGAGACCCTGTCAATAAATAAATAAAAAAAATAGGGCTTGGGATGTAGCTCAGAAGGTAAAATGCCCCTGGGTTAAATCCCCAGTACCACAAAAAATGATAATAATAAAATAAGATAAAATAAATATTGGGAATTTAGAAAAAGACATTCTTTACTCCCTGAACTCTCCATCTACTGAATGATACAGGCACAAAAATATACATGCCAGGTGATGAGGCATGTGCTAGGCAGGAGTTGTGGAAAATGCACAATGGCCCCAAATAAAAGGGTTCTTGCTGATCCTCAAAAAAGGGGGTGTGGAGAATGTTCAAAGGCAGAAGATCAACATCCTGAATACCTACCTTTCTGCTGCCTCCAAACCAAAAGAAATGTTCTAAATAGAATTTGTCTGCTAAAAATACTTTTATTTTCATGCTTGATTTTCCTTAAGATTTCATTTTTGAATCCCATGAAACAGCCCTGCTTAAGATATAGAAAAATCTATTCTGTCACCACAATTCCTCTTATCTTTGTTCAGAGTCTTCATCCTCTCTTTACTGATAGGACTTTTTCCTCTATTTTAATACTTTCCTAATAGATATGTTTTCTATTTAGTCCCCTTGCAGCCAACTTCCGCCCTGCTACAAGGTGAACTTTCTAATGTGAAAATCTAAAGTTACATACACCAGCTACACACCCTCCAGGTTCCCTATTGCACTTCGTTGAGTACAAATTGATCCTCGAAATTCAGCTCCCTCCATGTCCCGCCTTCATGAAAGCAACAGCTATGTATTTGATGATGACTTGTTTTAGGCATTTTTAAAGCCCATCTCCAATATTCAGAGAAAAATTGTAATGCAGGAGATTTTATCTCCATTTATAAATGAGAGCATAGAGGATCAGAGAGCTTCTTGCCAATAATAGATTGCAGAATGACAACCAATACTTGTCTTCCCCAGTAAACGGTGAGCCCTGTAAAGCACAGAACTGCATCTTATTGGTTTCTGCATTAACAACCATTAATAAAACGCCTGATAGTGAACGATGAATGAGTGAGTAAATGGGTACGTTTCCAGCTTTACTGCATATAAAATCTGGCTTTCAATTCCATGTGACTTGCATCTTAGACTCAAGCTGACTGCTTTTTATAGACCCCCTCAAATTCCTGTTATAAAGGAAACCACCCTCCAGTTTCTTCCCTCATTCGGTTCCAATTAGGAATCTCCAATTCACCTAGACTTCTTACGCACAAAGTAGAAAGTCAAAGTGATTGTTCCAGTCTTCTGTTACCTCCTGTTTGCAAAGTGCTCTCAAAATCTCTGAGATGTCAGTGTTGTGAAAATCCAGGCTACCTCAATGGATGCCCCAGCTTCACCATTTAAGTTGTAAATGGCTAACCATACAGGTTCTTGTTGGAACACATAAGATAAATTGGAAAAGGAAGGTGTTACTACACCCCTGTTGAGGTATATGGCTTTGGGGTGAACAGATGAGTGGATGCATGTGGAGTACTCAGAACAGTGAGTGGCCTGAGGAAGCATTCCAGCTGTTTGTCATTACTCACTAATCTCATCCTGTCTTTATGTCCACTGGCAGTAGGTGGTGTAGATGTTATTATTATTTCAAGTTTACTGGTAAAGACACAGAGAGATTCTCAAGCTGTTGAATTTGAATAACTGCAAATCCATCCCACAAGGCTTTTGGCCACAGGGTATACAGGAGTAAAAGGATCACATCAAACACTGAAGGTTTCTCTCTCTTGCTGGCACTGTAAAGAGTCCCCAGAGGAAACACCTTTTTTTTTTTGCACGGTACTGGGGATTGAACCCAGGGGCATTCTACCTCCAAGCTATACCCCCGGCCCTATTTTTTATCCTTTATTTTGAAACCAGGTCTCACGAAGTTGCAGAGGGCCTCACTAAGTAGCTGAGGCTGGTCACAAACCCAGATCCTCCGGTCTCCGCCTCCCAGGTACTGGGATTACAAGCATGCGCCACCACGCCCGGCTACAACCAAGCTTTTGTAATAGGGCTTCTCCAATTGTATTTACACTCTGTGCACTAAGTTCAGACCCTGAGGACCAAATGAATAAAAGAAGATTAGATAGATAGCTGATAGATAGATAGATAGATAGATAGATGATAGATAGATAGATAGATAGATGTATAATTTTTACAAGTGGTTGTCCTTACTTACAAAACAGATTATGAATATGTAGACAGAGCTCAGTATATGTCACCCCTTTCCCACCTCCAATGACTAATGCTAGTCCCTAGGCACTTTATATACATTGGCTTATTTAATCCTATTGTACAGATGAAGAAGCTGAGAGATTATTGCTCCATGTAAATGGAAATAGGATTCAAAGCCAGGGCTGGTAGACATACAAACCTGTGCCCCCCAAACAGTATTCTGTCAGATGTATAATCTTAAAAACAGCTCCAAGCCCACATTTGAATATGGAGAACTTAGAAGCATTACCTTGATATTTCTTTCAATTTAAAGACTGTATAAAGTGACCAGCCTCTTTTTAATATTGTGCCGTATGTCTTGTCCAGTTTGATCTAACTGGTAATACTTACGTTATGATAAATGTTTCAGATGCCTAGTATAAGACTATCAGTTTATGCTAATTTTCAAGCTGATTAGAATGTCATTTGAAAGAACGAATATGATGCAACGTGATTTGGCCAGTGCATCATTGATGACATTCTCTACATTGATGAAAGGACCCATTCACATAAACAGAATGATAGGTGAGGTCGAAGTCATGGAAGCTCACTATGATTCTCTCATTAATATATCTTGGAAATCAAATCTTTTCCACAATGATGGTGGAGAGACAGGGCATTGCCTGATGATTCAAGGCCTTCCAAGGGCTACAGATATACAAAGGACCATAGGCCCCAGTTCCTCAGCAATCCTTCAGAAATAAGTGCTCATTCCCAGAGTCATTTTGAACTGATAGATTATCCTTAAGGGATGAGGAAGCTAAAACAAAGAATACATAAATATTCTTTTGAGCTGGAAGGTAAAAATATATTCTATATTCAGAAATATCAAAGCATAGAATTATAAACCATCATCAGAGACTCATTGTTTCAGTGATGGAAGGGGCCTCTGAGGATAAATTATAAAATTGTCATCCCTTTCTTCCTAGCACTCTACCACTAATAAAGCATGAACATATCTTCTGCATAATATTCATTGCATGACGTTTTCTATCCTCGGTAGTCTCAAGTGCAGTAATTATCACTTAATATGTGAAGACAATAGGTAGGTAATAAATGATATTTTGAGACTTTTGAATAAGAAATAAAAATAAGAGCTGAAATGTACCCTAAGACAGTCTATTGGCAGAGATGTCGATACACGTTATAGACAGGCAATGGTCCTCCTACATTTACATTGTGCTTTTCATTTTCTCTGTGTCTCATATTTTTCCATCTTATTCTACCTACTAGTCATGGTTCTCTCTTAAACTACCTTCTCCAAGACACTTTTAATGATTATCCTAAACCCATATATGCCTTCTTTGAATTTCTGCAATATTTAAAGTTCAATCATCCACATAAATATATTATTTTTAATTAAAGATTATTTTCACTATGTTTGATAGGCTGATATGTTTCTTTAATTCTATAATTAAACCCCTCAGTACTTATCTTTATACAGGGCAGAGAGAATCCTTATTAAATCCTAGAAGTTGGAAATTGGGATCTATGGAAAAAGACCTATGGTAACCTCATGT
This sequence comes from Glis glis, assembly GCA_004027185.1. Classification (NCBI taxonomy): domain Eukaryota; kingdom Metazoa; phylum Chordata; class Mammalia; order Rodentia; family Gliridae; genus Glis; species Glis glis. Next base: position 31,091 of record PVJS01016326.1, read on the forward strand.
TAAATTTTTCATAGTGCTCAAAATTACTATGCATTTACCATTTCTTTGGCCCGTCTTATTAAATCTATTTAAATGCAAGCATTATCATGAAGAAATATTATTATCGATCATTAAACCTAAATAGGAGTGCATTTGTAAGACCAACTAGTCACTAACCCACAAAGCCCTTGATAACTGAGACCCACAACCAGTAATTATAATAATTAAAAATTGCTAAAGTTTATTGAGAACATACCAGACACAATTCTGGTTCCTTCACATACCTGAACTCATTCAGTCTTTGTATTGTTCTATAATCAAACATTTCAAAAGTGAATAAATTAAGGCAAAAAATTACATAACTTGGACAGATTTACATGACTTGTGAACAATGAAGTCAGGATTTGATTGCAGCTAATCCCAAATCCCATGTTTTCAACTATATTTTTCTGCCATTAAATTTGTAGAAAGAAGAGAAATCAAAGTCCTGTACTCTTGAGTTCTCTACCAAGAAGGAGAGACGTCATGAGAAACACTGAGGGTAGTTAAAAGGCAGTATGGCATTCCCTTGGGAATGGCCAGAAGGGCAGGGCCTCATGCTTGTGCCAAGACTACTTCTGCACAATTCTGGTTGTTTTTCACTCAAAAAATGTTTACCGAGCTTTCTCTCTATGCCAGGTTCTAAATTAGGCAATGCAAACACAAAAAATAGATAAAACCCAGTCCCTTCTCTTAAGGAACTCATTATTATGGTGTGGCAAAGATTTTTTTAAAAAAAGATTAAAGCTTGTAAGAGACTAGTTGATTGGCTCTTCTGTCTGAGGAAATAAGGGCAGACTATCTATTGGGAAGTAATGTTTCAGAAGGATTGAAAGAATGAGTCTGAGTTATCTGGGTAAAAGAGAAGTCAATCCAGGAAAAACAAAAGGCAAATCCATGGCCCAAAGACAAGAAAGTATAAAATATGCTCAGAGAAATACAACAAAAATGTAAGGTGCATGGAAGAGGACAGAGGCTTGCACACTCGGTCCTGATTCAGGATCATGAGGAATCATCAAGGAGTTTGAATTTGATTCTACACACAATGGGGAGTCGCCAATGTTTATATTCAAGGAATAGTTTCTGCATTTTAGAAAGGCTAGTCTAGGAGTGGTGCTGACTACAGGATGGAGTTCAATAGATCAGAGACAGAGACAGGGGACTGGTTAAAAGGCCACTGCATAAGCTAAGACACTGAGCTAAGTCAGGGTGGATGGAAGGGGAAAAGGACACGAGCTGAGGTGACAGATGTTGAGTTAAAACTGGAAGAACTCAATGACAAACTAGGAGTTGTGGCTTGGAGGTAGAAAGGAGTCAAACATAATTCTGAAATTTCTAGCATTTATGATCCAGTGAATTAGAATGACATATATCAACATATAAAATATATCTTGAGCAAGCTGGAAATAGGAATATGAGTCACAATTACACATAATTCTTATGATAGCCTTTTGTGCTCTTCCAGATATAAATCTAAACTGCTCTCTCCATCTTGATGAATATCTGATTCTTATAATTCAGATTTCAAGTATTGACCATAAATAGTATATTGAAATATTTAATAACAATGGTACATGTGATTACAATTCCTACTTATGCAGCCTTCTAGGAACACCAAGTTGCTCAGAGTAAGATCCAACTGTGCTATGAATGAACCACAAGTAGGAGCTCAGGCCACTTCTACCTTCCCAAGTATTTATGCAAATCTGCTCTCTAATAGGAACAACTTGCTTGAGATCTTACCTAACTCTCTTCAAACAAACCTGCTATACAACCTTTCAGCTGTCTATGTACAGAAACTACTTTGACTATTTTAATATATTATATACATATATTTTAACACTTAAAACAACTTGGAGCAGGGCATGGTGGCATATACCTGTAATCCCAGTACTTGGAAGACTGAGACAGGAGGACTGTAGGTTCAAGTTCAGCCTCAGCAACTTAGCCGAGACACTCGGCAATTCAGCAAAACCCTGTTTCAAAATTAAAAGGACTGGGGGTGTAGCTTGGAGGGAGAATGCCCCTAGGTTTGAGCCCCAGTACCCACCCCAAAATATACAAACTTGATGGGGAGAAGTTTTTCTTAATGTTTTCAACATTTTTGTAATATTTGTTGTTTTGTTTTATTATATGTGTTTGCTTACTATTCAGTTTCCAAATCTTTGCCATCCATCAGTAATGGAGACAAACTAAATACCATAATCATGCCAATAAATAACTATTTTTTAGAATATTTCTGTGCTTATCATCTCATCCAAGAGCTATAAAATTTGTGAGAACATTGTCCCTTTGACCCTTCATATGTACAACAAAGTTGGTCCCAATCAATGCAATTCCCTAGTTTCATATTACTCTCTATAAATCTCAAAAATACATGGTCTCAAATATGAAATTTATTTTTTCCAAAAAATCTGAAACTTTTCTTTTCCTATCAAACAACTATGATGAAATAAGCAAATAACTGAAAAAGAACAAAAAGAGGAATGAAATAATCTTCACTGCGAACAATAAATATAATCCTAACATGCAAGCCTAAGCAAATGCTTGTGGTTCTTTTGTCCTCTTTCTAAAAACACAACACTTATATAATCTTGGACTTTGCAATCCTCTTGTTTCTCAACAAAACAAAATAATCAAGACACCTATATTCTATGTTTTGATTTTGAGGGAGATCGATAGAGTAGAATAAATAATTATTTCACACTGATATTTCACTGTGAAAAACAACACTTTGATGCATTTATTCAAATTGAATGTGTCTTCTGAAAGCATATGTGTTAACATCTCATGACGCTTTTAATGGCATATAACTGTGTAGCATTCACAATCACTACCAGCCAATCAACACAGGAGCTATCCTTTCCAACGAAGGATACGTGCCCTCATAATCTTTACACTGAATTGTTCGCCTGATAGAAAATGAAAATATATACTTGCATCTTTTGTGAGTTTTCTTTTGCCATTGCTGTTCTGGAGAAAGTGTCCTGAGTTAACCAATCAATTGGCAACCCCACTAGCTCAAAAATACTCCCCTGGCTGATTTGTGTCAAATTAGCATTGTCGGTAAAGGCTTTCAAGGAGACTATACAATTATGGCCAGATGAACACATTCCTCATACAATTTCAGGATTAATATTAGTCTCCTAACAACCTAGTAACCAAGATCATAATTACTGGCTGCCATTTCCCCCCATTGTCCAGGTAACCAGCCCTCAATATATGACCAATTTGAAACCTGGGAATCTTGGGGGAAAGCATCAGGTCTGCTGCTGGAAAATTGAATTCAAGTGCAGCCCTGCTCCCTGAACACTCATATTCTTCCTTTCTCTTTGTGCTATTTGTTCGTCCCTATTGTGTAGAGCTATCGTTTGTGCACACATTCTGTGTTAGATTTTCTACCCGATTGAGCTTGAAAAACCAAAGCTTAAGTACTAAATGTTTCCCTAAGGCCTGAATGGACTTAAAAGGACATAGGTGCAAAAAGAAAAGAAAGGAAAATAGGGGGAGAAAACACGGCTTGTTAAGTTGTTGCAATAATCTCATGCTGAGAATAAAGACCTTCAGAGTTAAGAGAATGAAAAACACTCTTCTAAATAGATTGCTTGCTTTTGTTGCACAGGTGGCAAAGCCTGGAAATATAAGATAGGGGACAGCAGGGTAGCCTGCTAGCATTTCATTAAGCTCAGAGAATAGCAGAATTGTAGAGTGGTTTCTTCCCACTTTACTAGAGACACAGACTTCCTGACAACTTGGACTTCAGAGTGCTGGTTTGCTGCTATGTTTTCTACCAGGAAACACTCTGGGGAAAGAGCAAATCCCCCACATTTTGTAGAGATTGACCCCTCTCCCCTCTATTCAAGCTCTTTCACCTGGAACATAGGTTTGAGATCATCATTATTTGGGACTTTGCATCCTTTAGTGACTCTCATACCATTAATTTCAAGTCAGTCCCAACTGTAAAATAACACAACTTTAGTGAAAACCCTATCTCTAAATGCTGCCAATCAAAATTCTGCAAGGTTAATATTCCATGGCATTGGCCAATTCCATTGGTTCAGGTACTAGATCACCCTTTTCCAGAAATGAACAATAAAACAAAATGAAAGACTAATTATTATTAGTGAATGTGAAGAATGAGGAGAAATATAAATAAATACATGTGTTGGCTTTCATCTGCTTCAAGAAAAATGTAAAAAATAGAAAGAGTTGGCTACCACTCTTCAATTATATTTTTCCTACTCTAATTTACTGGGGTCTCATAGAATACTTAATCTCATGCACCACTGACTTTAATTTGGTGATTATTTCCAATCAGATTGCATATCTGTGTCCCAATGTCATTTTATTCCCTGAAACAATCATTTCTTACTTTGGGAATTCACTCTGAATATGGGAATCCAACATGGGAAAGCACTGTAGCGATTAATAGTTAATATTTATTGAAGGCTTTACTATGTTCCAAATCTTTTGTGAAATGATTTTCAATGCAGCATTTTGTTTAATCCTCACAACAACTTTATGAAGTGGCACTCTTATTTACTCTACTTTACAAGGAGAAAACTGATGCTATGAGGGGGTAACTTACCTAAGTTCACAAATATGTCGGGACTTTACAACTCACCCCCCTCCCCTCTTCCAGTGCTTACCCACAATGTGATACTTCCTTCAAACTCCAAATGCACTTCTACACATCATAATGTCATAAATACTTCACTCCTTTATTTTAAAGTCACAAAGTGTCTATGAAGCAAAAGCTTTAGTATATGTAAAAAAGGAAGGAGGGCAAGAGAGAAAAGAAACTCAGACTTCCTGAATACTACAATGGGCTAAACTCATGTACTTGCTATTCATTACATCTTCATCTTCACCACAACTATAATATAGGGAACGTCATCTGCACTTTAAAAACAAAAAAAGGTAAAGCCTAAAAGCTGCAAGATGAAGAATTTATGAGTCCTCACATATCATAGAGAACCAGAATGGAAAACCAGGTCTCTACTAATTCTTCCACTTATCAACCTCCTTTCCCAACTGATCCAGTTCTATATAAGCCATTTGCCTCCTTCCTCCCCTCGGGTTGTCTCTCTGCAGCAGAAATCACTTCATTGTCATGTTCAGAAGATATTTCCAATAACTCACCGTGTCAGAGAAATTCCTCACTCAGTTATGATTCATTCAATCATTTATTCAGGAGCAATTACCATCTACCAGGTACCAAAGCATGAGATTCACCTACATTACCATCTTAAACCTCAATTTTATTTATGTAAAATAGACACTTAGAATGCTGATTATCTGTCCCAAAGTCACATAACTAGTAACATGTCCCATCTACCATATTCTACTGCTTCCTTTGGGAAAACAGCCAGAACTCATCCAGTGTAAAAACACATCAGAAGCACAATGTCTGTGTGGTAAGCTGTCACAGCATCACTTCATGGGTGAGAACAAAGTGTGGCTCAGAGAAAATAAATGGGATTCTTTAAGCATAAGTTCTGGTGGGAATTGTGGCTCTCAAGTTTCTGGTGAGCTGTTAAATTCATGTCCTTCAGTATTTACTGTATTACATATCTATCAGGAAAATACTTTGAGAAAATGTAGGAACAAAATATGAAAAACAGTTTCAATTTTGTACATTTCCAAATAATTATTAAATATATGGTTCAGGGTACAAGGACAGTTTATCTCAAGTAAAGTAGATTATGACTTTACATACATACCCCAGCATAACCTTCTTGTCTCAGGTAAGAAACCTGAAGTCCTGGTTCAAGTCAAAATATCTGAAGCTGGCTTTATTAGCATGTGGTTGGAGACTGAGCATTTACCATATGCAAAACACAAGTAATCCTAAATATTTTTTAAACTTTTTTCATGATTTCATTTCATTTTTATCACTTTCAAGGAGGTAATCATCCCTTTTCTATTAATAAAGTCCACTCTGAAGACATTTTGCAATCTGCTTAAAGAGACAGCATAAGCCTACTCAAGTCCTAAATATTTTCTTTTTTTTTTTCTTTGGAGGGTATGGTAGGGCGGTTTCTTTTATTGGAATGACTACACAGCAATATTAACATAAACAGCCAAACCCAGGCATTTGGGAAATAATCAATAATATGATGGACATGTTACCTGTTAACACATCTCACCCCTCATAAATATTTTCTTACACTAAACATTGCAAGTGAATTACAGCGATGGTTGTACAACTCTATAAAAATTCTTTTAAAAATTATTGAACTGCACATTTAAAATGGGTGAATGAAATTAAGTTGATATATAAATGCTGATATATAAAATAAGTATGATATACAAATTAAATATATCATATATACATTACATGGGATATATAAAATAAATCTCAATAAATCTATCCCTTTCTGTTAGGAGTATAGGATGAAAGGCTTTAGAGAGATACTGTCACATACAGGAAAGAACATAAGCTCTGAAGTCAAATAGATTTTCCTTGAATTTTCTTTCTTTCTTTCTTTTTTTTTTTTTTTTTTTTTTTTTTTT
>PVJS01016327.1:15545-35545 GCA_004027185.1 Glis glis
TCCCCCCTCTCCTCTCTCCCCTCTCCCCTCTCCTCTCTCTCTCTCTCTCTCTCTCTCTCTCTCTGTCCTTCTCTGTGTTCCAGCTGCTTAGCAGCTTTCCCCCCACCATGCGCCCTGCCACCGCCATGATGTTTCTGCCCTGGAGCTGACTGACCATGAACTGAACCCCTGAAACGGTGAGACCAAACAAACCTTTCCTCCTCTAAGTTGTTCTTGTCAGATATTTTGGTCCCAGCGATGTAAAAACTAACTAATGCCTCCACACTCCTGCCATACCCTTGCCCCTCTCTTCCCCAGCGTGGCTTAGAATTGCCCCCCATTGGGGCCACAAATAACGGGAGGCAACTGCACAGCGTGTGTTCTGTATGAATCTTTCCATACACCTGGCTGACCCCAAGCAGCAAGGACAGGTGAGCTCCACTGGAGTTGGGAGTGGAAGGCAAATATGGCAGCAACTCTTAAGATCTCTTAAGGTCCAGCTCGTATTCCTGGCACATGGAAGCTTCTAAATAACTAAGTGTAGGATGAATGACTGAGAGAATGACAGTAATGTCATTCATTGCATGCTCACTGTGTGCCAGGCACCGCCCTAAAGCTTAAATACATTCTTTTAAGCCAGGTGTGGTGGCCCACGCTTGTAATCCTAGTACTTGGGAGGCTGAGACTGGAAGATCGCAGGTTCAAAGCCAGCCTTGGCAATTTAGCGAGGCTCTCAGCAACCTAGGGAGACCCTGTTTCCAATTAAGAAATAAAATCGGTCTGGGGATGTAGCTTGGAGGTAGACTGCCTCTGGGTTCAATTCCCAGTACTACACACACACACACACACACACACACACACACACACACACACGTTCTTTTAATGCTTATAACAACCCCACGAATACGGTATTGAGGTCTCTTTTTCATAAGGCAGAAAACTGTCTTATGACTGGGAGAATTTTTTTGGGGGGGTACTAGGGATTGAACCCAGGGGCATTCTACCTCTGAGCTATATCCTCAGTCCATTGATTGATTGATTGATTGATTGATTGATTTAGGAAGCAGGGTCTTGCTAAGTTGTTGAGGCTGGCCTCGAACCTGCAATCCTCCTGTCTCAACCTCCCAAGTACTGGGATTACAGGCGTGTGCCATCGCACCTGGTTCAGGGAGATCATTAGCCGTGTTCAGGGTAACCCAGCTCGCAAGCAGCAGAACCATGATTCAGACCTTGGTCTATTTTGGTGCAAGCCCTGCTCCTCCTCGCTCTGTCTTTGCCCTCCTGTGCTTTGCACACAGGGACTCAATCCTGTCAGCTCTCAAACGGAGGTCCCCTCAGGCTTTCTGCCCTGCACCCTCTGAACCCCCAGGAGGCCAGTTCTCTGGGTAATTTTTTTTAATATACTGGGGGTTGAACTCAGGGACTTTCTACCTCTGAGCTACACCCCAACCCTATTTTATTATTTATTTATTTATTTATTTATTTATTTTTGTGGTACCAGGGATTGAACCCAGAGGCATTCTACCTCTGAGCTACACCCCCAGCCCTATTTTTTATTTTTATTTTGAAACAGGGTCTTGCTAGGTTCATGAGAGTCTCACTACTTGCTGAGGCTGTCCTCAAACCTGCTATCCTCCTGTCTCAACCTCCCAAGTATTGGGATTACAGGCCTGCGCCACCACACCCGGCTTATTTTTTATTTTTGAAACAGGGTCTCACTAAGTTGCAAGGACCTCACTAAGTTTCTGAGGCTGGTCTTGAACCTGCGATCCTCCTATCTCAGCCTCCCAAGTACTGGGATTACAAGCCTGCGCCACCTCGCCTGGCACTCTCTGGGTAGTTAAGCCAGCTCTGGTTGGTGGGGCCAAAGTTTTAGGAAACAGTCTGCCATCGCTGGACAAAAGAGGGTCCATTCTCAGGTTAGAACCATGCTCCCCTCCCCCATCTGCCGACTTTCAGTCTTCTCTACTCTCCTAGTCCTCCCCAGCCACCGAATCCGAGCGCCCACATCAGGAATGTGGCAGCGCTGTGCAGGCTGCTCTGCCTCCTGGGAACACAGCTGGCCCCTGGCAGGGACTTGGAGAAAGCCCCTCCCCACCTTCAGGGTGAGCAACATGGGTGTTACATGGGTGTTGGGGTCACAGAGGCTCCCCCTTCAGGTTCAGTGTGCTTATGTTAAGGGAAAGGAGGTTGGCATGAGTCCTCAGTAGAATTAACACCAACATCTGCAGCGTGTGGAGGGTGGAGATGCAGCCGTGGACAGAACCAATCAGAAAGGCTTCCCGGCCGGGCATGGTGGCGCATGCTTGTAAAGGGAGGCTGAGACCCGAGGATCCGGGTTCGCGGCCAGCCTCAGCTACTTAGTGAGGCCCTTCGCAACTTAGTGAGACCCTGTTTCAAAATAAAGATTAAAAAATAGGGCTGGGGGTGTAGCCCGGAGGTAGAATGCCTCTGGGTTCAATCCTCAGTACCGCAAAAAAAAAAAAAAAAAAAAAAAGAAAGGCTTCCAGGAAGAGGTGACTGCGAAACAGAAACAGGATCAAGGTTTCTAGGAAGAGGTGGTCATAGAGGTGGCTGTTCCCCTAGAAATGGAGGTGCTGGTGGACAGCAGTCCTGTACCCCCCTCAGTTGAGGAGAGCCCCCCGATTGCTGCCTGAGAGAGTCAGTCGGCAAATCTATCAATAACCTGTTCTGGCTGTGCAGCCAGACACCCGGAGTGTGGACGGAGGTGTGTCAAGGTGCTGTCAGCACGGCCAAGGTCAAAACCTTCTGCAGAATGAAGCCCTGACACCTCCTTGCTGAGAAACAAGCAGGAGGGGATGGTGGGGCTTTAATCAGCCAAGGCTGCCAATACTTAATCAAGATGAATGGCCTGGGGAGGCATCGAGGGAAGCGGGCACAGAGGCCGAAGGAATGCCAGGAGAGGAGGGGCCCAGTGTCGGGGAGGGGCCGAGGGGTCGGAGGTCGCCACAGTCATCACCTGTCATCAGCTAGGCCTTCCAGCAGGCACTGCCCCTGGCCATGCCCCAGGAGGACTCCAGATGCACCAGGTGCGGCCCGCCCGGTGCAGACTCACGCCGAGCTAGTGGAGAACACATACCTGCTGAGTACCCTTAAGCGTCATGATAGAGGCACAGGGCTGCGGGGACCTGAGGGAGGAAGAGATCCATTTCCCCACGCCCATGTTCAGACCGTGACCAGTTCACCACCTGCAACTAGAGAGCCTTCCTTCCTTCCTTCCTTCCTTCCTTCCTTCCTTCCTTCCTTCCCTCCTTCCTTCCTGTACTTTGGATGGAACCCAGAGGCATTTTACCTCCAAACTACACCCCCAGCTCCCCCACCTTTTTAAAAAAAAATTTTTTTGGTGGTGGTACAGGGATTGAACCCAGGGGCATTCTACCTCCGAGCTGCACTCCCAACCCTATTTTTTATTCTTTATGTTGAAACAGGGTCTCACTAAGTTGCGGAGGGCCTCACTAAGTAGCTGAGGCTGGCCGCGAACCCAGATCCTCCTGTCTCAGCCTCCCAAGTACTGGGATTACAAGCGTGCGCCACCACACCAGCTAAATTTTTTGTTTTTGAAACAGGGTCTCGCTAGGTTGCTGAGAGTCTTGCTAAGTTGCTGAGGCTGGCCTCTAATGTGCATTCCTCCTGTCTTAGCCTCCCAAATACTGGGATTACAGGCATGTGCCACTATGCCCAGCTGGAGCCTTTCTTTCAAAAGAGCCTAGCCTGGTTTGCTGAGATGGGAACCCCAATGGGGTAACTAGGAACAGCTGGAGTCCTGGCCTTGGGGCCAGAGATTGTCAAGGTGACGTCTCATCTGAATGCCCCACAGCCCTGGGCCTGGCATGGGGCAGGTGCTGAGGGAGGGCTGGGTGGAGGTTGTGTGTCCTGCCCTGCAGAGGGGCTTCTGGGATCTCCAGGTTCAAGGCAACATCTCCTTGGGTCAGCATAGAGTTCAATAAGGTAAGACCATCCAGAAAGCGCCTGAAGTCCATTTTACCAGAGTTGTTACTGTATTTTTAAAAAGTTGCTCATATGCATGGGTGTGTATGCATGCGTGTGCATGTATGGACACACAGGTACCCCCAACCCCACCAGGGCAGTGATCCTGGGTATTCAGTAGGCGCCGAAAATTAATGGAACCCGATGCGACGAGCGACACCTTGTAAAACAATCTCAATTACCAGGTAACCCATTTCTGGACAATCGCAGGAGGATAGAAGGAAACCGCAGGGGCTGTGAGCAGATGCTGGCCCAGAGCTGTTCGGGGCAGAGGCAGGAGATGTGGCCGTTCATTCTCCTGGCAGCTGAGCAGAGGCTGGGCGCAGGGCCTGGCTGGCTGTGGAGAAAAGCCTTCCTTTCCGTAGGAGGAGCAGAGAGAGGCGAGGAGGCGAGATAAGCCATCCCTCAAGAGGCAGAGCGTGTAATCCCTGCCCCAGGCTGCAGCTCTGCTCAGGAGCTGGAAGAACACCTGCTTCCCCAGGGGGCCCTCCCTGGAAGCCCCGCCGCCTGCCTGGGGGAGGCCCCTCATCCCTCTCAGCTCTGGGAGTGACTGGCCTGTCAAGGCTGCCTAACCACAGTCACAGTGAAGCCACTGTTCAGGATCCAGTGGACACTTGGGGTTCACCAGCCCTTCTCTGCGTCTCTCCCCCACCCCGCCCATGGCCCGAGAGGGGCAGACCCTCCTCTCTGCCTGCTCTGTAGGTGGCGCTGTTTGAGCTGTGCCTTGCAAGTCCTCAGTTTCAACACTGTCTTTCTTTGGAAAGGGGGAAGGGAGGCAGATTGGATTGCTTTTTTATAAATCTCATTCTCAATTAAATCTTCCAAGCAAAAATCTCATTTGCAATTTAAATCTCCCAAGCGCCAGGCGTGGTGGTGCACACCTGTAATCCCAGTACTTGGAAGGCTGAGACAGGAGGATCTCAAGTTTGAGGACACCCTCAGCAAAGTAGTGAGACTCTCATCAACCTAGTGGGACCCTGTTTCAAAATAAAAAATTTTTAGGCCAGGCGTGGTGGCACACGCTTGTAATCCCAGTACTTTGGGAGGCGGAGACCGGAGGATCCGGGTTCGCGGCCAGCCTTAGTGCGCATGCGCGCGCGTGCGCGATCTATATATCTCTCTCTCCTCTCTCCTCTCTCTCTACCTAGTGAGGCCCTCCGCAACTTTGTGAGACCCGGTTTCAAAAATAAAGCATAAAAAAATAGGGCCGGGGCGTAGCGCGGAGGTAGAACGCCCCTGCGTTCAATCCCCGGTACCGCAAAAAATAAATAAATAAATAAAATAAAAATAAAAAATTTTTAAAAACGTCTGGGGGTGTAGCTAGGAGGTAGAATGCCCCTGGGTTCGATCCCCAGTACCACCAAAAAATAAAAATAAAAAAATTTTTTTGTGGTACTGGGGATTAAACCCTGAAGCATTCTACTTCTTTTTTTTTTTTTGCGGTACCAGGGATTGAATCCAGGGGCGTTCTACCTGCGAGCTACACCCCCGGCCCTATTTTTTGTACTTTATTTTGAAACCGGGTCTCACGAAGTTGCAGAGGGCCTCACTAAGTAGCTGAGGCTGGCCGCGAACCCGGATCGTCTGGTCTCAGCCTCCCAAGTACTGGGATTATAAGCGTGCGCCACCATGCCCGGCTAGAAGCATTCTACTTCTGAGCTACACCCCCAGCCCTATTTTATTTTCTATTTTGTAATAGGATCTCACTAAGTTGCAGAGAGCCTTGCTAAGTTGCTGAGGCTGTCCTCAAACCTGTGATCATCCTGTCTCAGCCTCCCAAGTACTGGGATTATAGGCGTGCACCAGCCAAAAAAAAAAAATTTAAAAAGGGTTGGGGTATAGCTCAGAGGTAGAATGCCCCTGGGTTCTATTCCCAGTGCTAATAAATAAATAAGTAAATAAATAAATAAATAAATAAAGAAATCTCCCCCAAAGCTGGAAGTAGTGTCGCTGTCTCTCACGTGGTCTCCTCTCCTCTGTCCTTTAACCCTCTCTGCACCCCCCCTCCCGGCGCTGGCTTCTCAGGCTGGTCGCCCCGGGTCTTGGAGGCGATAGAGAGGTGGTAGGGTGGGGGGCCCATCAGAGAGAGGGGCTTGGGGCCTCTGTTTGGGAAGGGTGGATAGTTCAATCTGCTTTGTGCACTCTAGTCGTCTCAGATGCACCTGGGGGCTGGAGTCGGCCAGACAGCAGACCCAGTGAAGCCGCTTACAGAAGCACATGGTGCAGTGTCACCACCCTCTCTCCATCCCTCTGCCATCTGACCTGAGTTAGTGGGTTGTCACATTTGAGACCCCAGGGCAGGTCTTACATTTGAGACCCCAGAGTTATGATAGCTCATTTTTTTTTTCCAGTTCTGAGGATTGAACCCAGGGGCATTCTACCTCTGTGCTACACCCCCAGCCCTACTTTATTCTTATTTTGAAACAGGGTCTCACTAAGTTGCTGAAGGTCTTGCTGAGTTGCTGAGGCTGACCTCAAACCTGCGATCCTCCTGTGTCAGCCTCCCAAGTACTAGGATTACAGGCTACCTCTCATTTTGTAGGCGAGGAAATTGAGGCTCCTTCAGCGAGTTAAGCACCTTGCTGTTAATGTTCCCAGACGGATATAGCAGCCCAAAGTCACACACAGAGCTGGTGAGAGGGCTCTGATTAGAAACTGGATCCTCTGACTCCTAATCCAGTGCTCCTCCCACCATACTCTGTGCTTGGGGCCAGCAGCCAGTTCTTGGCCCAAACCTCAAGAAGGCAGGACCGATCCAGGAGGGCTTGTGGCTTTCAGGTTCCTCCTAAAACCAGGGCCCAGTCCACCAGAGATTAAAACAAAACAAAAACAAGCATGAGGCCGGCTTGGTCTCTTGGAGCAGAGCAGCATGCTGGCGATGGCTCCCCGGGTGAGGATAAACACCAACAAGCAAGGAGCCGCTGATGGGGAGGTGATCTCCCTGAGAGGTGATGGACTGCCAGTTGCTCCTGCAGCTGCAGGGCTGCAGCTGGGCCCCCCGTGCTCACGCATGCTCCGCCCCCAGATCCGCACTGTCACCAGCTTGTTGGAAAAACAGATGTTACTGTCCTCTGTTCTTGTCCCTTTGTCCCTAATAGGCACTTAAGCGCAGGAGGAGGAACAAGAAACGGAGACAGGCTTCTGTGACTATTTTGGGCTCTCTCCGGAAATGTGCACGTCTGCAGGACTTGGGGTTTGGGATAGAGTGGGTGCAGAGGAGGACCCTTCCCCTGCTCAGAGTCTCCTGGGAGAAGCTGCCCCAGTGGCGCTGGGCAGAGGGTCCCAAGGACTTGTTCTTAGAGGGGGCACCCCCGAAGCTGATGTTCGAGGGAAGGGATGCTGGGTGGGACCTCTGGCCTTCTGCCTGCACTCCGGGAGCCTGGAGGACTGGGAGAAGTCGAGGGCTGATGAGGTCTAGGTCTTTTGTTTCCCTCTCCTGTGGGCTCCGTCACTGGCTCATCCATTCGCTAAGCACATTTACCACCCGACAGCAGCATGCTGGTTCGCAGGTAAAAACTTTTCCTGGAAAGGACAGTCCATCCTCTCGCATCGGGTCAGCTGGAGCTGTGATTTAATGGGAGCGCAGAGGCTTTCCTGCCCCTAAATGGCTCTGCATCAACCTGCCTCGGTGCCTCCAATCCCACCATTAGTCAGCTTTGAATGAAGGCATTATATTTCCCAAAGGTCCTTGCTAAAATACTGGCACATAACTGAGGAGGTTCTTACACAGGATAAAAAACCCTGCCTGTCACACGGACAAGAGAGGACTGGGCCTCAGATGAATGCTACACAGACGGGTAAGTGTTCTTTCTTTCTTTTCTTTTCTTTTCTTTTCTTTTCTTTTCTTTTCTTTTCTTTTCTTTTCTTTCTTTCTTTCTTTCTTTCTTTCTTTCTTTCTTTCTTTCTTTCTTTCTTTTTTCCTTTTCTTTCTTTTCTTTCTTTCTTATAGAGGATAAAAAACCCTGCCTGTCACCATGGAGAAGAAAGGATTGGGCCTCAGATGAATGCTACACAGACGGGTAAGTTTTCTTTCTTTTCTTTTTTTTTTTTCCTTTCCTTTCCTTTCCTTTCCTTTCCTTTCCTTTCCTTTATTTTCCTTTCCTTCCCTTCCCTTCCCTTCCCTTCCCTCCCTCCCTCCCTCCCTCCTTTCTTTCTTTCTTTTCTTTTCTTTTCTTTTCTTTCTGGTACTGGGGATTGAACTCAGGGACAATCTACCTCTGAGCTACACTCCCAGCCCTTTTTATTTTTTATTTTGAAACAGGGTCTCACTAAGTTCCCAAGGCTGGCCTCAAACCTGCAATCCTCCTGTCTCAGCCTCCCAAGTACTGGGATTATAGGCATGGGCCAGCACGCCTGGCAAGATGGGTTAGTTCTGATGGAGTAAAAAAGGAAACATCTGGCCGGTGGGCTGCTGTCCTGGGAGGGAGGACCTGAGGGGCTATAGAAAAGAATTAGGAATTTAGGAGGAGCTGTTCTGAGTGGGACCTGGTGCCTGCCACACATTACTGCTTTCCCCCTTCTCTGAGAATGGCAGGGTTAGCCTAGAGCTGCAAAGAACTAACCCAGCCAGCCGGTCGTGGTGGCGCACGCTTGTAATCCCAGTACTTTGGGAGGCAGAGACCGGAGGATCCGGGTTCGTGGCCAGCCTCAGCTCTTTCTCTCTCTCTCTCTCTCTCTCTCTCTCTCTCTCTCTCTCCTTAGTGAGGCCCTCTGCAACTTTGTGAGACCCGGTTTCAAAATAAAGTATAAAAAATAGGGCCGGGGGCGTAGCGCGGAGGTAGAATGCCCCTGCGTTCAATCCCCGGTACCACACACAAAAAAAAGAACTAACCCAGCCTTTCTGGCCCTGGCTGGAGTGGGGCTGGGTGGGGGGTGGGTGCATTTTTCTGCTCCACTGACCCTCCAAACTGGGAAGCTCAGTGTTGAGCCACCCCTGTGCTCTAGGCACCTCCCTGATAGCTCAGTGGGGCAGAGGCAGAGGCTCCGGCATCTCTTCCCTCTCCCCCATCCTTGCTGGGCAGGTGTGCGTAGACTGTAATCAGGGGCTTCCCAGGGGCCCAAGGTACCCCATTCCACCTGGACAATTTGACGAGAGCCTAGTCATCGAGGGAGGTGGGGAGACCCTGTTCTGCCATCCCCTTCACCTGATGGGTATTGGGGAGCTAATTAACTGGGGAGGTGCCCGCCAGGCAGAGATGCCCTCCGTGACCCCTCCTGCTTAATATGCAGAACCTGCTTCACCTTCTCGTAGCACAGCTTCTGGAAAAGTCACATCATGAAGCACATTAGCATTCACCTTAAATGATTTCCATAAAGACAATTATTATCATCAGCGATAATTTTCGGTGGGGGAAGGCCTCGCCAAACGCCGGAGCTGAGGGGGTGGGGAGGGGAGGCCCCGCAGCCGTGCCCCCAGCCCCTGTGGCCCACACGCTGCTTCTGCTCCTGGAAGAAGCCAAAGAAGGTTCTGTGCGGGCTCTCCTAAAGCCCCTCCCCACTGTCCTGCAGCCGCCCTGCCTCTGAGAACACAGCATCCAACAACCCCCATCCCAGAGACAAGGGGTCGATGAAGAGCGTTATCCAGGGGAGAATGGGAGGACACTGGCCCCCCAAGAAGCCCCCCAAGCAGGCTGACCCCTGGTGGCCCTTCCTCCTGTTCCCCACTCTTCCTCCCACCTGCCCACCCTTGCTGCACGCTCGGAGCTGGTGTGGCAAAAGAGGTGCTCTGTGGAGCTATGGGCTTAGGCCTAAGGTAGGCATGTGAGGACTAGGGATGGGGGAGCCCTGAGGAGCTGGAAGCCGTCTCCTTGGCCCCAGGCAGGGGCTTCTGGTCCAACAGCCCTGTGGGTGGTAATCATGGCCTACTATGGGACCTGGGCCGTGAGCTCCTCAAAGCATGTTCCCTGCCTATACACAACACTGCAGAGATGATCTTGTGTTGCCAGGGGTCAGGAGAGTACTTGCCCTTGTTGGGGGGCATGAGAAGGGGGCTCGTGGGCACTGATTAAACAGGTATACTCAACTTGTGGAGATTCATTAATGACACACTTAAAATATGTGCACTTTGCTGAATATATGCGTCGCCTTAATGAAAAATTTACCCAAGCCAGGCTTGGTAGTACACGCCTGTAATCCTAGTACTTGGGAGGCTGAGACAGGAGGATGGCAGGTTCAAGGACAGTGCATGGTAACTTAGTGAGATCTTTCAAGATAAAGTAAAGAAAGGGCTGGAGGTATAGCTCAGTGGTGAATGCCCCGGGTTCAATCCCCAGGACCACAAAGAAAAGAAATGAGAAGTTTACCCCAAAGGTGCCTTGTGAAGTAAGAGATTGTAATTGGTGCTGTAACATTACTGGGACGGAAGGAGCTCTGTTAGGATGGGGTAGCACAGAGAGTAGAAGGTGGTGGATGATTCTCAATCGCTGTCTCCTTGGACATGGAATGAGTGTGTTTTGCACAATATGCACTTGTTCATGAAAGATTAGCTCTTGGGTGTGTGCTCTCACCAATATTAAAATTAAGTGGCAGATTTTTGTTTTGTTTTGTTTGGAGGAGGTACTGGGGATTGAATCCAGGGGCATTCTACCTCTGAGCTACACCCCAGTCCATTTAATTTTTCATTTTGAAACAGAGTCTCACTGAGTTGCTGGGGCTGGCCTCAAACCTGTGATCCTCCTGTCTCAGCCTCTCAAGTACTGGGATTATAGGCGTGTGCCACCATGCCCAGCTTAACTGGCAGTTTCTGAACACATACTGCTCAGTTTTGGGGGTGAGGCCCTGGAGGCATTCTGGGTGGCCAGGAAGCCAGACTGAGGTGGGATTGAGAACTGGACACATTATCTCTTCTCCCCTGTCTCTTAGGTCAGCAGTGGGTGTGGCTACCGCTCAGGTCACTGCAACACACGTTTCCCTCCTCTGGGATGAGGAGCCATGCGAAGCAGAGACGAGCTGCCCCAGCTGGGGTCCCTAGGCCACCCAGTCAGTGGCCAGCACCAAGTACCATATAGGTGTGAGGCTGGTTTGAGACATCTGGTCAACCCAGCCACCAGCTGGCTGCAGCCACAGAGCGAGCCGTTCTAAGCCATCACGTCTCAGGATCAGTTTGTCACTCAGCAATTCACAACTAATACAGTCACCAACATCCTCACCTGAGCATCCACTGGCCAGTGTCACATTCAAACAAAGGTCTTAAAAATGACAGTCACCTTCTTTTGGCATGGAGGACCGAAAAGAGACTTCCCTTTGCAGGAGGGCCCCAGAACCTGATCCCAGACTGGTTCCCATGGTACCCTGTTTGGAACAGGCCCTCCATCCTTGGGTGCACCCTGTGCCACGTTAGACGGCTTCTCATCCAGAGGTGGAGTCTTGTTCCCAACCCCTTGACTCTGGATTGGTCTTTTGACTGACTTTGACCAGCAGGCTATGGTGACAGGCGGTGCTGTACCACTTCCCAGCCCAGGCCTCCAGAGGCCTTCCAGCTTCTGTCCCCACCTTCATGAAACTTCCTGGGTCTGCTGTGCAATGGGTCTGCTCCATCCTCCTGAAGGATGAGGAGCCAGGCGAAGCAGAAACGAGCCGCCCCAGCTGGGGTCCCTAGGCCACCCAGTCAGTGGCCAGCACCAAGTACCATATAGGTGTGAGGCTGGTTTGAGACATCTGGTCAACCCAGCCACCAGCTGGCTGCAGCCACAGAGCGAGCCGTTCTAAGCCATCACGTCTCAGGATCAGTTTGTCACTCAGCAGTTCACAACTAATACAGTCACCAACATCCTCACCTGAGCATCCACTGGCCAGTGTCACATTCGAGGGGGGCAGGACCGCGTTCCCCTGGGCACTGTCCATTCTTCCCATCCAGAAGTCCAGAAGCAACTTTCTCCCTAAGATTTGTCACTCCTCATCCCCGCCAGTTTCCGGGCTGACACGGCAGTGCCCATTGCTCTTTATTAGTTTAATATATGTTGAAGCCTCCAAATAGATGCCGGGCCCAGGTGGAACAGATGAAATGTGACTAAGTTCTGGGGATGATTGATAATGAGTAGGGACTGGAAAATCAATTGTGTTAATTCCTGGTCTGTCACTGGGACCGAGAATTAATGAGAAAATCTGTCTAACTTAATGGTATTTACACATTATACAGAGTGTGATAAAATTGTCAGTAGGTGCTGCCTGGCATTCCAATTATACAAGGCCCACACCGCCCAAGGGGCAGGCAGGTCTGAGCAGCCCAGGACCCGGGCTGGGTGTTTACAGCCTCCTCCCTGGGCTCCTTCAACTTCCACACTTTCTTCTTTCTTCTTCCTCCTCGTCTTCCTCCTCCTCCTTCTTCTTGATTGAATTCAGGGACATCATTCTATCTCTGATCTATACCTCCCCTAAGACCCGGGCTAGGCATTTCCAGCCTCCTCCCTGGGCTCCTGCAACTAACTTTCTTTCTTTCTTTCTTTCTTTCTTTCTTTCTTTCTTTCTTTCTTTCTTTCTTCCTTCCTTCCTTCCTTCCTTCCTTCCTTCCTTCCTTTCTTTCTTTCTTTCTTTCTTTCCTTGTCTTTCTCCTTCTCCTCCTCCTCCTCCTCCTTCTCCTCCTCCTCCTCCTCCTCCTCCTCCTCCTTCTTCTTCTTCTTCTTCTTCTCTTCCTCTTCCTCTTCCTCTTCTTCCTCTTCTTCCTCTTCTTTATCCTCCCCCTCCTCCTTCTTCTTGATTGAATCCAGGGGTATTCTATCTCTGAGCTACACCACCCCAGCCCTTTTTTATTTTGAAACAGGGTCTCACTAAGTTGCTGAGTGTTACAGTTGGATGTAGAATGTCTCCTGAAAGAGCGCATGTATTGACGTTCACAGATGATGTAATGAGGGTCTAATCTCATCGGTAGGTAAATCCATTGTAAATCACTGGGTGGGGGGAGGTCTTGGGGACTGTGCGTGTGTCTTTGAATCCCTTTGCTTGCTTACTCTCTCTTGCTTCTGGCCCCATGATGTGAGAGAAGAGCCCTGGCTCTCTCCCTCTCCCTGCCTCCCACCGCCATGCCCTGAGCTCTGCAGACCTGGCCTGACATGGACTGAACCCCTGAAATCTCCAGAACTGTGAGCAAATAAACCTTCCTTCCTCCAAGTTGTGTGATAGTCAGGACTTTTGGGTCACAGAGGTGAGAATGCCGACTAAAACTCTGAGGGTCTCGCTAAGTTGCTGAGGCTGGCCTCGTACCTGTGATCCTCCTCTCCCAGCCTCCCAAGTACCAAGATTACAGGCATGTGCCACCACACCCGACTCCACACTAACTTCTGAGCAGATCCAGGCCTCCACACGGATCTCACTGGCATGGCTGGTTCCCACTAAGCATGGGCCATCCAACTGGCAGCGTCTCGGGGACTAGCTGAAGGGTACTCTTTGGGTCTGCTTTGGAGACAAACACTCCAGAAGCCATGGGGACAGTTGAACAATAGCCGGGGAGGGCTCGATCTTATGTGTTGGCAGAGTGCACAGGTTGGGGAACACAGATAATCCTCCTCATCTCAAGCCCCTTCCCCAAGAGAAGTCAGCAACAGCCGTGCCCCACAACTCATCCCGTCAGAGGACCCAGAAACTGCTGGAGGAGCCTGCTTCCAAGCCTGAGGCTCACTTCCTGGACACTCTGCAGGCTGGGACTTGTCCCGAGTGGGGCTACACAGAGAGGTGGCCGCCAGCCTCCCGGATGGCTTTGGTACTCTCCAGCTCCTGCTAGTCACACCCGCCTGTGGTCTCTCATGCTGAATGGGCTGATCTGAGTAGCCAATGAGATAGCACAGAAATGACTGCGTGACCTCTGAGAGTAGTTCATAAAGAACCACAGCAGTGCCAGGTGTGGTGGCCCATGCCTGTAATCCCAATACTTGGGAGACTGAGACCAGAGGATCGCTGGTTTGAGGCCAGCCTCGGCAGTGTAGCGAGACTCTCAGCAACCTAATAAGACCCTGTTTCAAAACAAAAAAATGAAAAGGGCTGGGGGTGTAGGTTGGAGGTAGAATGCCCCCGGGTTCACTCCCCAGTACACACACACACACACACACACACACACACATACACACACACACACAACTGTGGCAGCTCAGCCTTGTTCTCTCCTCTATCACTCACTCTGGGGAGATCCCCCCACATGGGGAGGCCCCTGGGGGTGGGGACTAAGGCCTCCTGCCTGCAGCCGGCACCAGGCAGGTGAACCATCTGGGAGGCAGACCCTGCAGCCCGGCCAAGCCCCAGGGGACCACAGCCTCATGAGACACCCGGAGCTAAGCCAGCCTGAGTTCCCGAGCCACAGACGCTGCAGGGAGAGCAATATGTATTGCTGTGTTTGGGGTAGTTAACTAACACAGGTGGGGAGGCAGATGGGCAGGCAGGGTGCAGCATGGAGCTCATGGAAGGCTCCCATGCGTCTTCCCTACATTCTACCCGATTTCTACCCAAGTGGAACCCCCTCTGCGCTTTGGCCCTCCTCCTCTGCGCCCCAAGGGTGCTGCTTTCTCTGCCTGGAATGCCCGTCCCACTCTTCATTCTTCGTTTCTTTCTGAGATGAACTTTTTTTTTTCGGTACCGGGGATTGAACGCAGGGACGTTCTACCTCCGCGCTACACCCCCAGCCCTATTTTTTTTATACTTTATTTTGAAACAGGGTCTCACGAAGTTGCGGAGGGCCTCACTAGGTAGAGAGAGAGAGACGGAGAGAGAGAGAAAGAGAGAGAGAGAGAGAGAGAGAGAGAGAGAGAGAGCTGAGAACCCAGATCCTCCGGTCTCTGCCTCCCAAAGTACTGGGATTACAAGCGTGCGCCACCACGCCCAGCCTGAGATGAACTTCTACTCAGCCTGCAAGACCCAGCTCAAACCAGGTGTTGGAGCACACCTGTATTCCAGTCCTTGGGAGGCTGAGACAGGAGAATCACAGGTTCCAGGCCAGCCTCAGCAACTTAGCAATATAAAAAGAGAAATGTTACAATATAAAAAATGAAATATGGCTGGGGTGTAGCTGAGAGGTGGAACGCCCCTGGGTTCAATCCCCAGTGCTACCCAAAACAAAACCAAAGCAAAAAAAACAGTCCCAGCTCAAGTGTGCCCTCCTCTGTGCAGGCGTTCCCTGTCTGTCTTGGGAAGTTTCCATTACTTCCTTTGGCACCCCAGGACCTCCGTCTATTCCACAGTGAGTATCTGAGGGGGTTGAACTGCCCAGAGTTCAGAACCTGAATGGCATTCATCTACTGTCCCCTTCTCCCTGGTACCCAGAGGATGCTCTATGTAAGGGTGTGGAAGAAAGGAAAGAAGAAAGCAAAGAAGGAAGGAAGGAAGGAAAGAAGGAGGGAACCATGCAAGCAGCAGAGGCAGCCTTGGCAGGGAAGAGAGAGGCCATGTGCAGCTGCACGGTGGGGAGGAGGCAGCGTGTGTCTTAGAGGAAGGGCACGGGCTATGGATCTCTCCACGCCTTCTGTTTCAGGGCTGCTCATTCTGACACCACAAGTGTGCTTTTCTCTCCTGCTGCCCCGAGCTTCCCTGGGACTGGGGACAAGCGTCACTCAGGAGGCCCCTGTGCCCTGCTGCAGTGTCTTCCTGGGTGCTGCCCTCCTTGCCCACTGTCTTCTGTGCCCCAAGGCAGCCCTCCAAGGTCCCGTCCCCGCATCCCAAGCCTGGACGGCAGATGAGCAGCAGCCAGACAAATCTGATTTCCAAAACAGGTTTAAAGGTCTTTTCCCAGAGACCCTGAGCTCATTTCTTCTTTCTGTGTCTCCAAAGCGCCAAGGCAGCAATTCAGATTTTAAAAGCCCAGAGCAGGGTGCAGCCGAGATCTTGATGGCGCAGAATGAATTTGTTATGTGGGAATTCTTCGGCCTGAAGGATGGCTTAATGTCCCGATGTCACCTGGCTTGCCAGCTTGGCCTGAGCTCAGAGGCGGGACAGCTGTCTCTTGCCTGCCTGTTTTCTGAGAGGAAGGCCGAGGGTGGCTGTGGCCAGGGAGGTCCCCTGAAGATTCTAGTCCTACTGTGACTGCTCCTATTCATTAAGTGCTTTGCAGGCCCAGAGATATCAAGTCATTTGTCTGAGGTCCCACAGCAGGAAATGGCAAGACTGAGATTTGTTCTAGGGTGTATCTGACCCCAAGGCCCTGCCCTTGACCAATGGGGTCACTGCTTCAGCCTGAGGAGTCCCTAGGCATGGTCACTTCAGGGGTAACAAGAAAGGTCCCCAGCCCCCAGTCCATCCAGGGGCCTTTTGAGATTTGGGCAGGACTGAGCCAGAAACGAAAGGAATTGACATCCTGGGGCTGAGGTCCTGGGTCCCTGGTACCCACAGGCTCCTCCAGTTCCCCGAAGCCAATCAGAGCCTGGGGAGTTTCCTGTTCAGCTGAAATCTACGCTGTGGAGGCAGAGGGAGGGCGGTTGCGGGCTTTATCTCTTAAAACTCTGCAGTGCATGTGAAAACCTGTGAACCGACAGAGGAGGAAAAAAAGATTAAAGAGGGAAAGGATTAAAATCTACAGGGCTTTCGCTCTGCAGAGCCTTGCTGGGAAGCAGCTCTGCAATCTCTCTATTAGACAGCCCGCCGGCCGTGTTCAGCCCTCACCTCAGCCTTGAAGCCGCCGGGACGACAGCATCCTCCAGGTGCGGAGGAGGAAGGGCAGGTGTGTTCTGGAAGGGCCAAAGCGCAGAGTGGATTCCACTTGGATAGAAATCGGGTGGAATGTAGGGAAGACGCACAGGAGCCTTCTACAAGCTCCATGCTGCGTCCTGCAGCCCACCTCCCTCCCCACCCGTAGTAGATAACTACCCCAAACTTAGCACAGCAATGCATCGCTCTTCCTGCAGCGTCTGTGGGTCAGGGACTCAGGCTGGCTTAGCTTGGGGTGTCTCATGAGGCTGTGGTCCCCTGGGGGCTCGTCCAGGCTGCAGGGCCTGCCTCCCAGATGGTTCACCTACCTGCTGGTGCTGGCTGTTGGCAGGAGGCCTTAGTTCCCACCCCCAGGGGCCTCCCCACGTGGTGGGGACCTCCCCAGAGTGAGTGACAGAAGACAGAACGAGGCGGAGCTGTCACTCTTCTTCCTTCCTCCTTCCTCCCTTCCTCCTCCTCCTCCTCCTCCTCCTCCTCTTCCTGATACTGGGGATTGAACCCAAGGGTGTTCTACCACTGAGCTACACACCCCCAGCCCTATTTTATATTTATTTATTTATTTATTTATTTATTTTTGCAGTACTGGGAATTGAACCCAGGGGCATTCTACCTCCGAGCTACACCCCCAGCCCTATTTTTTTGTTCTTTATTTTATTCATTTATTTTGGTGCTGGGGATTGAACCCAGGGGCATTCTACCTCTGAGCTATACCCCCAGCCCTATTTTTTATTCTTCATTTTGAAACAGGGTCTCACTAAGTTGTGAAGTGCCCTCACTAAGTAGCTGAGGCTGGCTGTGAACCTGCGATCCTCCTGTCTCAGCCTCCCAAGTACTGGGATTACAAGCGTGTGCCACCACGCCCGGCTTATTCTTTATTTTGAAACAGGGTCTCACTAAGTTGCAGAGGGCCTCACTAAGTAGCTGAGGCTGGCCGTGGACCCAGATCCTCCGGTCTCAGCCTCCCAAGCACTGGGATTACAAGTGTGCACCACCACGCCCAGCTCCTATTTTATTTTTTATTTTGAAACAGGGTCTCGTTATGTTGCCCAGGCTGGCCTCGAACCTGCAGTCCTCCTGCTTCAGCCTCTCGAGTACTGGGATTATGGGTGTGGGCCGCCAAGCTCACGGTTACAGTTTCTTCTGACCTATCTTCAGAAGTCACGTGCAGTCTTAAAGGTCACTGTTACTGCTCCCGGCCTCCCCTTTTCTGACAATCACGGCCAGTGGCTTGGCTACTAGGGGCCCCTGGACGGCTGTGTCTGTGGCCAGCGTGGCCAGTTCCAAGAGGTTGTGACATCAGTGTCCCCAGAGCCCTTTTTCTTTTCTTCTTTTTCATTTCCTTCCCTCCCTCCCTCTTTCCTTCCCTCCCTCCCTCTTTCCTTCCCTCCCTCCCTTCTTCTTTCCTTCCTTGGATTGCGCCCAGGGGCTTTCTACTTCCAAGCTACACCTCCAGTCCTTATTTATTTAGTTATTTATTTTGAAACAGGGTCTCCTAAATTGCTTAGGCTGGCCTTGAACCCAGCAATCCTCCTGTCTCAGCCTCCCAAGTACTGGGATTACAGGCGTGTGCTGCCTCCCCTGGCTGAGGCCCTTTTTCAAAATCAGAGCATGAGCACAAGTCAAATCCTGGCCGGGTGTGGTGGCGCATGCTTGTAATCCCAGTACTTTGGGAGGCGGAGATCCGGGTTCGTGGCCAGCCTCATATCTCTCTCTCTCTCTCTCTCTCTCTCTCTCTCTCTCTCTCTCTTTCCGCAACTTCATGAGACCCGGTTTCAAAATGAAGTATAAAAAATAGGGCTGGGGAGGTAGAATGCCCCTGGGTTCAATCCCCGGTACCGCAAAAAAAAAAAAAAAAGTCAAATCCTTTCAGTTCCCCCACCCCCAACTCTGCCGCCACCCCACACCCTGCAGCCACCTCTGCCCTCTCCTCGCTGCACCCCTCCATTGTTACATCTTTCACCTCCAAATAAGACGCTGTTGGTGGTGAGCGAGCGCAGGGGAAGCTGGGAACAACAGCCCAACTTTTCAGAGAACTCACTACGTGTTAAGTTGGTACCAAGCCTGGAAAAAAGACTCCTTCCAGCCTCTTTATGGGTAGGGGTCTCCCCATTTTACAGATGAGGAAACTGAAGCACAGAGAGGGTGAGTAGCTTGCAGAAGCCACACAGCTCGTATGTGGCAGAGCTAGGGCTTGAACCCCAACGATCTTCCCCCAGAGCTCAGGCTGCCAGTCTTATGTTTATTACATGTGATATAAGACTAAATTCTCCTTCCATGAGGAAGCCGTGATCATCCCTAGGGACTATGGCGCAGAGTACAGCAAGAAAGGCAGAGGTTAGACATCTGGAAGCGTCTCTGGGCCACGGGTAGTGCGGCCTCAGCGCAGCTTTGTCGGGAGGATGTTCAGGTCACCAGATCTTCCCAGGCTGCAGTGAGTGCGGCCGAAGGCCAAAGGGCTCTGGTCTGTTTTTGTTTTTTTCATTGTGTTCATATAAACATAATATGAGCCGGGCGTGGTGGTGCACGCTTGTAATCCCAGTACTTGGGAGGCTGAGACAGGAGGATCGCAGGTTCGTGGCCAGCCTCAGCTACTTAGTGAGGCCCTCCACAACTTAGTGAGACCCTGTTTCAAAATAAAGAATAAAAAATAGGGCTGGGGGTGTAGCCTGGAGGTAGAATGCCCCTGGGTTCAATCCCCAGTACCACACACACACACACACGCAATATATATATATATATATATATATATATATATATATATATATAAACATAATATGAAATTGACCATTTTAGCCATTGTTCATGACTTTTTTTTTGATAGTGAGGATTGAACCCAGGGGCATTCTACCTCTGAGCTACACCCTCAGCCTTTTTTGTCTTAAAACAGGGTCTTACTAAGCTGCTGAGGGCCTCACTAAGTTGCCGAAGTTGTCCTCGAACCTGTGATCCTCCTGTCTCAGCCTCCCAAATACTGGAATTACAGGCGTGCACCACCATGCCCGGCTCATTTCAGCTACCGTTAAGTGTACAGTTCAGTGACATTCTATACCTTCACGTTGTTGTACCACCATCACGGCCCACACTCTTTCATGTAGTCTTTTCTGGAAGCATCCACAGATCCCAAGGACTCCTGGCAGCCTGGACTCCCTCTCCTCCTGCCTCCCTGAACGCGCTGCTGGTGGGAGGAGGTGGCAGCGCGCACCCGCTCTTTTCTTTCCTCGGAGGGGAGGTATTAAAATGATCCACCTTTGAGGTTCGCTGTCTGCTTCAAAGTCCCACAGCAGCTCTGCGGATGACGGGCTGGAACGCCGGCATGAAAGGGAGTTTATCAATAGTACCTGGAGCTCAGGAACTCATAAACCTTTCATTAGTTTTACATCGACGACGGCTCA